>VTPC01001540.1:62055-86043 GCA_011009095.1 Ignelater luminosus
AATAATACTGTCTACATTTCAGGTTTAATTCAGGTTTTTTCTTTTTTACATGTACCTTCCATCTTAACTTGGTATCAAGAGTCATGCCTAAGTACGTTCAACTCATAAGGTACAATCATTCCATTGATGCATAATGGTAAAGGTTCTAGTATGTTTTTATCAGTGAAAGTGGTATGAAGAGACTTTGACTCGTTGAGCTTGATTTTCTATTTTTTAGTCCAGTTGGCAACCGCATCGCTTGCTATTTGTAGTTTTCTCTCTGATTCCTCTTGATCCGACTCAGTTGAAAGCAGAGCGATATCATTAGCAAATGTAGCTATTGTTATACCTTGAGCTGTTGGTAGATCACAGGTGTAGAGTAAATAGAGAATGGGCTCTAGAACACTTCCCTGGGAAACTCGAGCTCTTATTTCTTTTAAAATAGAATACTCGTCTTGTTTGATTCTAAAAAGTCTGTCTAAAGTACATGATGTTATAAATTTCTACATACTGCTTAGAGAGTATTTTGTTTAACTTGTAAACCAAGCCCTGATGCCAAACCTTATCGAAGGCTTGGGCCACATCCAAACATACTGCAGAGCAAACCTTTTTTTCTTCTAAAGCTTGCTCGATTATATCTGTAATCCTGTGCACTTGGTCAATGGTAAAGTGTTTCTGCCAGACCCAAATTGATAATCTGGTATTAGGTTACTCTCTACAATCAGAGGTCCTATCTTTTGAGTAATAGTTTTTCAAATAATTTAGACACTATTTGTTAAAAGGGAGATAGGTCTATAAGATTTTACATAATGAGGCGGTTTTCTCGGTTTTGGTAACATGATCACCTCTGCCACTTTCCAGCAGGTTGGTACATGCTTCAGATATGTTAACAATACAATACCTCTCCTAGGCAATTGTTTTAAGACTTCGCCAGTAATTAAGTCACAGCCAGGTACTTTATATGGACTAAGGTTGGTCTTAATTTCTTCAGCTACTTTTTTCGGTGTCACGAGTGTGATGCTATCTAATTTATTATTATCTGTTATAGCCAAACTAGTTTCCCCCTGCATCTGATTTGGTGTAAAGACTTTAGATATATATTCGGCAAATGAAATTGCTTTCTGTTTATTTTCTCTGGCCCAAGTTCCTTCTCCTCTTCTGATCGGAGGGATAGACATAATAGGTCTTTTAATCTTCCTAGTGGCTTTCCAGAGGGAATAGTCCGTCTCTTCATCTGTTGTGATATTTGCACTCATTTTCAAAACACCCTGTATATGAATTCCAAAACCACGTTTTACAAAAATGTATTTTCTCTGTATTAAATATTTTCCGGTAGGCGGGAATGATAAAACCTTGAAGATTTCTTTTTATGTCTTTATGCTTGTTTCATTGAGATATTTTCATTTGTAATTGTTTTAAAGGTTATTGGAGGTGTCTAAATTCCCATTTCCATTTAAAATACCCCATTAAGTATTGGACTTTCTTTTACTTCTGTATTAACGAAGATATTTTATTCCTAGTGACGTTTATTAATTAAACTTTTAACCTTTTCTTTCCTTTTATTTTCTAAACTTTGTTCTATTCTGAAATAGAAACAAAATATCTGTTATGGTAAAAATTTTTATTTCTTTCATCTATCAGCTTATCACATTCCACAGAAAGCGTTTTTCCACTCAACAAGTTTGCGATAAGATTGAGTTCACTTGCGAGAAGTTCCGATTTCGACGTCAAAGCCCCTGGATCGATTGTATGTCCTTTTAGAAATTTTTAAGATTTTTATTTGTTAAAGGTGGTCTTCCATGATGGAAATCTCTGAAAACCTTAGAGTTATTAATGCATGTCCTATTTGGTTGGGGCAAAATTTGTCATTCTTGAGCCGAAAGAGGACACTTTCAAGTCAAGTTGGGTGGCAGTAACACGTTATTTCCATCCTTAATTCTTGATAGTACGCTTCATCTATCAAGTACAGATAGTGTTTTGGTGTTTTTATTTCTTTTGAATCTAGTGCTTAGTGTCCTTTCATTTTTCTATTAGCACGTCACCGTTCTGCGGACGATGTTTTGATTTCGTTAGCAGTGTGTAGCGTCGAAATTTTCTTTTTATTTAAGTTTCTACTAGATTTGGCGACAGCTCCTTTTAGAATCTACAAGAAATTTAAATTCCTTTTGGAATCTTCAAGAGTTTTGGATGTCAACTTCATGGATTAATCTTTAGTTTCTGAACCAACTTATTCACCTGCAGCACAACTTGGAATCTCCTGAGAAATTTATAATTGATTTTTCTTATTGCTTTGATTATTGGTAATTACTTTGATATTAAATTAGTATATGATTTCAATGATCATGTAGGATTTACCTTAAAATTTTTGTAATTACATTGAAGGTCTCTAGGAGTGATTTATGATTAGGGTTGTTAATAGACTTAATTAAATCATTCGGTTTTTTGGCATTCAAATAAACTCAATAATATTCTGTGGGTTAATGTTATTAGTTGGTTTTTTTTAGAATTCGAGTGGGATTTATAAAATGTTATTATACACTTGTTCACATTGGAGATAATTTTACTTTTAACGTTTTTTTTAATTTTATTTTTTCAAATTTAGTGTGATATTTTACAGTTAATGTATGTGTTTGTTGAATATTTGGGAATATACGTTAATTAGCTTTGTTCTGTACAGAGAAATTTTGTAATTTATATATATATATGGGTATTTTTCTCATTATAATGTTCATTTAGGAAGCAGAAGCAGAATTTTTATATTTATTATCTTGCCTGTGCAGTTTTGAGCTTTATCATCCTTATTTAGTAATTTGATGTAAACATAAATGTAGCTAACGATCTTGTGTTTTTATATACCTTTATACGTACTGACTTGCTCCTTGCCTGTACCCAAGGCCACCAACTGAAACTAGCGATAGAAGGACAAAATATTAATTAGTCTTATTGTTAGTGACGGTAACTAGTAACGTTAAAGAGTTTCGATCTAACAACCTCAAGATTGGCATTTCATAGTTTGAAGTAGTTAAGGAAACTGAAGATTTTCAGATCTCGAAACCAAATGATGCCAAAACTGAACGAACTCTAAATTAAAAAAACAATACTAGGGAGGTGTATTTCATGCTTCCAATAAATGAAGCAATGCTGTATTTTGGAGATTTGAGAGCCCAAAAGTGCAAACGTGTACACACAAATAAATTCATTGGAGAAACACCTGATAGCAGATAGCATCAGATATGGAGATATAAATATTTCAGAACACTCATTACATTGTTGTGTGTAACATGATACAAGGTAATAATAATAATAATAATAATAAAACGAACGTAACAAGTTGATGATTGGAAAATGTGAAATATAAGCAAAAACAATTTTAATAGGAAAATCGGATTGAAAATATGATATTTATAATGAAATGAAAAAACCTCCAACGCTTCACTTCCTACGCGCGACGAGGTTTTTATAAGATATTTCTGTCTGTTATTTATGTTTTTCTTATTAAAGAATAAAATCGTTTACGCCAACCCTGCAATTATTATTTTCGTTTATTTTTCCATAGACGATATTCACGTTTTAAACGTTAGTCTCCCAACAGGTACTATATAATTCTAAATCTAAACCATCATAAATCACATTTTTACAAATAATAATTCCTGTGCGAACAATATCGTTCAACTAATTGGTATCTCAATTTTCCAACAAACTTCCTTAGCTACCTCCATAAATTTTCCCGAAAACCTTTTGCTTTATCCCTCTGTTAATAATAGAACAACTTCGTCTTCGTTCCGTTCAATCGTGACTTTTAGATGGATTAGCAAACCCCTTATTCCTTTTAACAGATAACAGTAAACAAGTACAATTAATGTATTAAAACGGACGAGAAAAGAACAGTCCCTTCAGATTAAATATCTCCTAAGAAGATTTCCAGCTCGAACTTAAAACAAGTTCAAGATTTCCCGAGCAATAGTAATTAAATTAAAATTTGAATAATTAAACTAGAAATGCAAGGGCCTATAAAAAGTTACGATATTACTTTATATCTGTGGTAAATGCGGCTTAATTTGTTCCCCTTAATTCAAGCAAAAGACGATAGAAGTCGCGGAAGTAATCGACCCTCTTCTGTAGTGCGACACTGAAAAACCTTTTCCTTCTCGAGCAGAAGCAATTCCACGTTTTATATTATGTGTAGAAAATAGAAAAAAATTCAATTTGTGTCCAGCCGTGCTGTAATAACAGTGCACTATTATCCGGTGTTGAATTTCATTCTCCCTTTTTTTTTATACACGCCAACTAATTTGCACTTTTTTTGTTGTCGTTAGCGGTTTACCTGGCCTATTTTTATTCTGGTAAATAACTTTTTACCTCCCGTTCGACAACACTTTTAGTGGAGGAAAAAAGTGAAACAAAGTTCCCGAATTAACTTCCAAAATGCGGGTGGTAAGTGAGGTGAAAATTAACACCTTGCCGGATTTTGCTGTGACGCTAGTTGCTGGTTTTTCTAGAAACAGTCATAAATTCATTTTAATAAGTAAACACTGTTGAAATTAATATTATTATTAAGGAATAAACAATTATTAATTAATTATAATTTTTGACAAGATTACGTAATTTTAACCTTTAAATACTAGTGAAGATTAATAAAAATATCAAGAGAACAATGCGGGAAAAGAGTAAGAGATGTTTATGGATAATAAAAACAAAGATCAAGGTCAGTTTTGGGGTACAAGGAAAAACACAATTACTTGGAAGTGTGAAAGAAGCAGAATAAGGAAAATTAATAGATGTGCATAAAAATAAAGAAGTATAAGACAGCTTAAAGAACCACTTACGAACGAACGTAAAGAAAAAAATATTGACGAAGTCAAGACGCTTTTATAAAGTGCATCATCTAGAAAATATGAACGACTCCTTTCTTGTGAACGATCATTTGAGACGCGTATCGCTAAGTCTCGTTTTATTCATTTGATTTAGTGGTTCGTTCCATTATTCCCATTTTCAACCCTTTGTTCATTTACTCTCGGTACCTTCTTTTGTATGTTTTTCGAATTATTTTCATAATCAATTTTTTTTTTGGAAGAATCTCGTTCTGAATTAAATAAAATTTTACTATTACGGAGCGTTTTACACTCGGTTACGCTCGATTTAATTTTTAGTCAAAGCCATATTAATTAATTCTAAAATTTATCTCACCTTTAGTTATTTGATTCTAAAATTCGTAAATCAGTCTTTTGAGGCGAAACGATTTAATTAGAGGTTAGGAGAATAAAGAATTGAATTCAGTTCAGCCAATCAGACCTCCAGGGAGGGCTGTATAAGGCTGTAGGGTGACTTGAAAAATAAGATAATTCATTACCGAATGTTAGATTGAATTTTATTGTGATACTTGACATTGATTATTCAGTTTTGTTCATCTAAACTAGAAAAATCTGTTAAGTACGCCTCTAGTACGAGAAGGCTTTGCCTCTATATCTTGCAAGTCTTGCTTGAGATTTATATGAAATGTTTTCCGTGTCAATCATTAATCTTCATGCCAATATTTACATTAGCTATAAATGAAAACTTCTTACACTTGTTTATTGTTCTTTCTACTTACCTTAGCAAGATTACAATACGATAATGGAAAAATGGTGCCGGCTGTGAAACTATACAAATCTTTGGGCTATTGTAGACAATTCTGAATTTGTCCACTTTATCGGATACCGTTGCCAGACCAATCTCAGAACTGGTATCAAGCAAATTGCTTGAAATTGGGTCTCACCTGATCTAATCTCTTGTGATTACTTTTTTAATAATTCCTAATAGTTGAATTTAATAACTGATCTGTTTACTGTGTACTTGTAAATGAGTGCGCATATTATCGAATTCGCAAGTGAATACTAACCAGAAGACTGCTTTAAAGTTTTTTTTTAATTACCTGATAATCATAATCGTAATCAACTCATCAAGAACGTCTGAGAAGTCAAAGTGTCAGAGCTACCTAACCAGCGTATCCTGGATACCGTTATCAGTTACACACAGAATTCTTTGAATGTGAACTAGACAGTGTTGGAGCGCTATTTCTGTTGCGCAGAGTATGGTCGACGGCGGTATTACAGATATATTTACGTGATGGTAGGTTATAGTGAGAAATGTTTGTGAAATAAGTTATTTTGGGAATGGCTTGTTCTTGACAAAGAACTTGATGACCAACGTGAATAGAGTATGGTGGAATTTCCGGTATCTTGTGGTGACTCGTTGTGTTAGCTGTTGTGTCTTCGATCTTGCAATAATCTTATGACCATCGTAATTGCGTCACTGAGGATTATCACAGGAGGATGTTTCAGTTTCTTCCCTGAGTGCTTCTGGTTTCTAGAAATTAAATCTTTAGTGTCTCGAGGTCGTTCTGCTTATTTAGATCTACACATCGTATTTTGCCCAGGAAACCCTTTTGTATATGATGTAACGTAACATTGCGTGCATATAAATTTACTCTACTGTAGCTAAGACGCTACTGATCTTGGGCCGGCTAAACTCAGTGGGTGGCCTTGAGTGAGGATAAGGAGATTAATACGTATATTAAATAAACTAAGTTCAAAAATCTAAATTTAATAAAAATGTTAAGAATCAGAAAATGTTAATCTAAACCTTCAATAAACTTACTTCAAATGCTCTTCTTACTTTTTATCACCTAAACCATTTGTATGACATACAATGAAAAGTATTAACACTTTAAAACCAAGTTACAAATAAAATTTCTAAATAGCAAAACTTTATAATTATACCATTTTGAAAATAACATTTAAACTAAAGAAACGACAATTAAAGGTAAAAACAACAGACTTAATACGAGATCCAAATTCCAGGTTTTTTACTGCGCTGTAAAAGCGAAACCGAAGAAAATCTGCAACAAACTAGGCAAAAAAAGCAAAAAGATCCTCTTCACCCACGTTTCCTAAGTTCTCTAGTTTCTTTTTTATTTCATGACAAAAAAATTATGAATAATAAATTTAAAATAATCAGTTAAGCAAAAAATGTTCTTGTCAGAATGTCAGAATTTAAATGAAGTAAAATTAACCCAACTGTAATAATTATAAGCAGTAGAATAAATTTAAATGTTTTAAAGGAAATTGTTAAAAATCAAAGTTGGGATGGTAAACAGGGGTTCCAGATGTGCAGACAATACGCCAACACCTACCTTCAGGACCAAGTAGAGATTTAGTTAAACAAAGAAACCTGGTTGGGAGTAGAACGGAATTATGATTTTTAGTCACCTTCTCCAGCAACTAAAGTGGCGATGTGTCATAAAAACCTTCAACCAACTACCCTCAAACTCCAGCTGTGGGGAATAAGCTAATGAAATAAAAAATCTACCATGAGATCTAGAAAAAACAAAAACAAAGCCGGCTTACCTCGCTGAGTTGAGGCTTGACACAAAATAAAAAAGATATGCGACCGTGACACAACACTTTCAACACACTGCGTCGGAACGTCGTATCAAACCTCAGAAAAGAGCTCCCACTAATGGAAATCCTGGTTCTCGAAAGTAAAATAAAAATTTAACTAAACTAGTGACGACTTCAGGATATAATTACTGATAACCCAGCTCATGATCAAGTAGCAAAGGGGTAAGATAGCAACCAATAAACTCCCAACTCTTACACGAACATAAATTGTAAATTACAATTAAATATAAAAACGAAATCGAGTCAGCTGTACAAATGAACCGGTAACAAATCCCAACTTAAAATCATTTTAGCTATACCAAAAACCTGATCACTTATCCGAATCTCAAAGATGAACCTGGGGAAAGTTGCGAAGTAATAATTAAGGTGAAATCTAATGTACAATCACGGGATTCAACCCTTATCAATTTGCTAACAAGATTTATAATGAAGTAAATTAACCAGCAAACAAGTCACAGCTGTGAAAATTTAACGTACTGTGAAAAAAATAAAGTTAAAAACTGAAAGAAATATACTCTGTGTTCGCTTACTACCACAATTAAATTCGAAAAGTTCGTCAACCCTAATTGATTAAACAAATATTAAAAGAAACTACAACAACAGTTAATCAACCACTCGATTATTATCATTATCAAAACACATGTCTCCAACAGAGGAAATTATCAAAAAAATACAAGTATACATTGAAAGCACCGATTGAACATAACACATGTGATGGAAGCAAAAAGTGAACGTTACAATGGCCTTTTCGGAACGAAATCACATATGACAACGAAGGTAAAAGAAACGGTGAATTATTAGTAGCCGTCTTTAATAATAGTTACACTATTAATTTGGTGTTTAGTTTTATGAAATTGAGTTTCTATTGTTACATAATTATATTATCTAAATTTATCGTTTATAGTACTGAAGTTAAAAAGTTGTTTAACTCAAATAGCGAAATCAAAATATGTAAACACATTTTTAATTGCATATTAAGGTACTAATAAGCTTTTCCGTTTGTTGCAGGTAAGGTTTGAGTCTTCTCTTCTAAAATCCCGCAATTCAAGAGTTCAAAAGTCTGAAGAGCTTGACAAGAATAGAAAAGATTTGGATCCGCAAATATCGGCAAGTTTACTTTCTAGCAAGTTAATTTGAATTAAAATGAGCACATGTCTATTCAAAGCAGTTCCAAGAATTCTGAGTTAAAAATTAAAAAATTGGTTAAAAAGGTTTTGATATAAATCTTAAAATATTTGCTGAGAAAAAGTCCGTCGACTTACCATTATTAATCAAGTGCCAATCAGTCGTTGCTTTAGTTTATCCTCAACTGCTTATTTTCTTTTGTTTTGCTTTTTAAGCCCGTTGCTGTATCTTCCATATGTTTTCCCAAAGTCCGTTTGTTATAAATTTACATTTTGTTATGGTCAAAATGACTTTTGATAGCCAGCGGGTAACTACAAAACTACAGAAATTTATAACGAACTGAAAGTTAGAATAATAATAATAAATGATACATCTTTTGTTTTATTTGTAATAAAACTTAAAAGCTCCGATATGATTCTGCTTCGAGCTTAGTTTGCCCATCGCTCATTAGCTCCATGTGAAATGACAATAAAAGATTAGAATATTTCCAACGGACAAAAGTATCAATTGAATATAGACCTTAATGGCAGTTTATGGAATTTTATGTCGAAAAATTGTGATGTTCACGAACAAGTTAAAACACGCAGAGAAATTTACTAGTTATGGCAATTTTATGGTTCTAAATTCAAGTACAATTTAAGAATCACCTTGGCTGTGGTACGAATTTTGCTGGAAGTGACTAAACATTTCTACTATTTTTTTGTATAATTTGCTCTTTATTGAACTTAAAGTTGTTCTAAACTCTGTTTGTACAAACTTAAATTCTTACTTGGTAATTCTGACCATTTTTTGATTTTTAGAAAACAATTGGTATTCGCATTTTTTTATTTCTCTAAAATTAGCAGAATCTAATAGCTTGTTTTTATTTATTGCGTAATTTTTATAAAGTCAATAGGCCAAAATATCTTTTTAAGACATTGCATAACTTGTATTTGATAGCAGTTAAAGTGCAACTGCATGTAGTAAGAAGAGATACGATGTCGTAGTGTCTGATGACCTCAAGTTCGTGATTTTTAACCTCAATGTCCTTTTGGTTTAGACATGTCTCATATACTGCAACACTAGACTTTTTCTCTGTTATTTTTGTGCTACTTCTGTGTAGAAATACAGACTTGAGTACTGTAAGATTGAAATTTATTACTTGCTGGTTTTTCCCTGCACGTATTTGTTAGATTCATATCCATGTCTACTGAAAATTAATTTTGTAAGATACACCTTCAAATGTTTTTACTAAATAATGCCTGCAAATGCCTACATCTACATGTACCCGTGTGCTTCTCCCAATGGTAATGATTTAAAGCAACTAATTGATTTGGGTCGATCTGATACGGTTCAATATAATTAATTAATAACGAGGTAAATGAGCTGGAGTGTATTCAACCTTTCAAGTAAGTGTGTTTGCTAAAAGCATAAAAAACAGTTAAACACCTTTTAAACTTATTGAAAGTGAGAATATTAAGTTTATTATTTAAAATTATAAAGAAGAAGTTTTCTTTTTCTAAATTCTTCGAAAAATAAAATTATTTTCTATAATGTACCACGTACATACATTTAGTAATAGTAAGCCAGAAGGCAGTTGAAAAAAATTCTAAATGTGGGAGGAAAAAGTGTTCCTTTCACTTAAAATCGTTATGAACACTGCATGATACGCTTGAGGATACGATTTAAATTCGTTTTAGAGAATTCGTATTATAAAAAGTTTTAAATTTAGTTAAAAATATATTAGTTTGCCGTGATGTTATGCGATTTTCTTTTTGATTTATTTTTCTCTCCGAGGGAGGAAATCATTATCATTTATTAATATTATCTGCTTACCTTGCGTATATTTTTATGTATTTTGCATAAAATTACATAAATATCTTGCATACATTTTAACGTTTTATTCTATTGTTTGCCAATAAATAACGTACAAGTAATAATTGGTTACAAACAATATTAGTCAGAAAAGATTTGATGTGTGATTTTTGACTTAAACAATAAAAAATTGTTAAAACGCACCAAATGCAGATTTAATCTAAGACTTTTATTATCAACAATTTAAGTTCCGGCCTGATGACTAGCTCCTGACTTACTAACTGGTTTAGCGCTCATTTTCCGTGTTATCATAAGAACAAGAATTTATTTGGTTTTCCTAATGTATATTTTCATCTAAGTAGCTTTGATCGTCGCATGATACTGTAGCGACAAATTACGTATTGAAAATTTAATAAAATCACGTAATTTTCTTGCTTAGTACATATCTGTATTGGGAATAATATCCTTCCATCGCAAGCAAACTGTTATTATCAAATTATACTTCCGTAGCTGTCTTAACTTTAATTTCTTGTTTAACCTTTTAATATTCAATAAATTTGTTTATTAAGTATTTTAGAATTTGCATGCGTTTTCATTTAAAATTAATATAGTAGTGCGGACTAGGCAGTTGAAATCAACCAATAGAACAATATCTGGCGCCCTTCATTCCGTTATTGTCTCTTCCATTTTATCAAACCAAAAGCGCTACAATATGGTGATGAATCTAATCTTGGGACTCTACCGTGATACCAGGTACAAATTTAGTAGAGGTATTAATTACTGCAGGCAGAATTTTCCTAGTGGTCCGAAAAAATTGAAGAACAAACCCAAAAGAAGCGAAAAGCATACATGAGGTGGTTAAATACAAATAATGACAATGATCGAAAAGAATATAGACAGATACAAAAAGAAACACAAAGGATAATAAGAAAAGAAAGAGAGAAGGCATGGGAACTAAAATGCTCGGAAATAGGACAGGTACATAGGAGGCAAACGTTGTACAGAGATTTGGAAATTTATCAGGAACATAAAAGTACCCTTGAAAGAAAAGGTCAAAATAGACATTATTAGTATAATACTTTGCAAGCCTTTTTAAAGAAGAACGCCAAGCTTTTATACCAACCTCAGAAAGTAAAATGAAATTTCTCAAAAATGATAAATCATCAGGTCCAGAAGGAATATCAGCCGAATTAATAAAATATGGATCGTACAAATTATATCGCATGATAGATAAATTATTTAAAATGTGCATTAACGGTCAGAGGGTTCCAGATGAGTGGAGATTGGCCCACGTAACACCATGATTAATTAAAAAGGGTGACCGAACCAATAGTAACAACTACTGAGGTTTATCGGTTACCAGTATGTTTAGCCTGTTTTATGGACGAATTGTGAGAGACCTAATCGAAGCAGAATACACCACTAAAGAATCGGAACTTCAAAGTGGATTCAGAACATTTGCTATTTGTCGATTTATCAAAAGCATATGACACCGTACCGGTCACACAATTATGGGAGGAGGCACACAAATCAGCCATACACTTCTAAAAGCAGGTCAAGATCTATACGCAACTGCATATCAAAAGTGAAAATTGGCAACAAGCTTTCACAAGGATTTCCAGTAGATAAAGGACTAAGACATTTAAAGTATATGTAGAATATGCCTTAAAATCGTGGGAAAAAATGCAGAATGGTGGGATATAAAATCAGTGATAATACAAAATTATTCACTTTACAATTCGCGGACGACCAGGTAGTGATCGGACAATCTAAAGAGAACATAGAGTACATGACGAAGAAATTAGTGGAAGAGTACAAATAATGGAGGCTGGAGATGAATGTCACCAAAGCAAAATACATGGGCGTTGTTGGAGTAAAATTAGGAGATTTAACACTAGACAACAGTATAACGGTGGAAGAAGTGGACCAATACAAATATTTAGGGGTAACATTTACGTATGAATGCAAAGACACAGTAGAAATTCAAAATTCAGAATGGAATACTATCATCGAAAAAGACCATGAAGAATAGCAAGATCGGAGAATACACTTCTATGATAAAAAGTGTGCTAACTTCTGGCAGTGAAATATGGACGATGACGGACAACGAAAAAAAAAAGAAAATTTTGGCTACAGAGATGGATGCCATAAGAAAATCGGCTGGCTTTTCAAAACAAGAGCACAAGACCAATAATTATATCAAACAACTAATGGAAGTAGAGAAAACCGTCATAGAAAAATAGACGAAAAACTATCAAAATGATGTGGACATGTTCAGTGGATGGACGAAAGGAGGCTGCTTAAACAATTATTAGCATGGACACTACGCGGAAGAAGAAAGAGAGGAATACCAAAGAAGAACTGAAGTCATGGAGTCATGGAGAAAATCTATGGGTGAGATACAACTAAATGAAGGGGAATGGAATGATCGGAGACAATGGAAATTGAGAATCGCAAGGAGTAAAACGCTATAAAGCTACAGAAGAAAGATAATTTTCCTGAATTGATCAATGTTAGTTGTTACTTCGGAGGAAATGGTGGTCTCTTTGTAGAAACACTGCCCAGCTAAGATTCAGATTTGATACAATGAAGTACTAATCAATAGAGAGCAGTGAGGTCTATGGCAAAACATGTTGATTTGCCATTACAGTCTATCTTAGGATATAGCCTCAAAGATCGATATGAGAAAATGGTCAAACTAGTCAGTCTAGTTAGCAGCTTGCAGGCCGTCGGTCGTTGTTGTGATCAATATTTAATTTCGAGCATGCTCCTTCTGACTTTTTTCGCTTGAAATCGTGGTGAGATTTGATGAGTTGGATGGACGTACTTACGTACAGCGTCGTTGTGGTTACAGGAATTTGTGAGATTTTAGAGTATCACCCTATTTGAATGTGAAATTGGCAAACGTGTTGGAGGACAGCTGGGTGTGTCTGCGTCGTCTTAGTCATCGTTGACGGATACAAATGTCTGTTCAGATAAACAGTGAAGACAACAAGGAAAAAGAAATATAGTGAACGACAACGAAAGATGATAGCGCTGCACTGGCTTCGTTTACATTCGATATCGACATTTATTAACACTGCCGCGTTTGCTACAAGTTGAGCTACTCTCCTGCGTGAAAGGTCTCTTAAAAACCGTCCATGATTGCAATTTCTTCAATGTCGAGTCTTTATCATTTCATGGGATCACAGGAGCCAGTGCGGAACGTAAACCTGTAATATTTGGCAGGGTTGTGAAAAATCGATGTAGCTAAATATTTATGTAGTGGTATCTTTCCTTGCAGATGCAAAACTTTTGAGCATCGAAGGTTGACTACAGACAACGTTTTTCTGGATATTGAATAACTCTCCATTGCCCCTATTTAGCTAGTCTTTAAGCCAAATTCTGTAGCTCTTTGCTCTGACGTGGTTCTGTAGTTTTTGCTTAACTGGATGTTTGATCTGTCGGATGATTTGCTTAGTTTTGTGTATGAATTCCTTTGGCAGAGTAGGTGAGAAATCCCTACGTTATGTTGTAAAATGGGTTTGACGTTTTTTTCGTATATTGTGTTGATTGTCTCGGATAAGATTCCCCAATGGCATTGGATTTGTGTGAGAAGCTTGGCTCTCTCTTCTAGCAATTTTTCCTTTTCTTTCCTTATATTTTTGCTGATGATTATCGCAGTTCGATTTTTTCGCAGTTTGTCTTTGAGCATTTTCTAAACTGTTTCAGCTTTTGAACATTTTTTCAAACTTTCTGTTCTTAATTCTGTGTCGTTTGTGGGATAGACTGGTATTCGTTTTCTGTGCTGTGAATCTGCACTGATATGGATAATGAGGAATGCCCTGAAGGAATTATTCAGAGAGTTTGCTGTGAATTACCTTTTTGGAATGTTTTTCTAGTTCCGGTAGGAGTGTGTGTGGTCTTAATGGCTTTGAATCAAATGGATGGTTTGAAAATTGTAATCAGGATATCTTATGGTCCCGGATTTGTCTGAGAAGCTGGTTGCTTTCATCTTTGCTCGCTTTGATAGCGATTTTTTCCTTTCCTTTTCAGATAATTTGAGCTCATTTTCGCAGTTTCTCTTTGAGCATCATGTAAGCTGTTTGAGTATTAAGATTCCGCGTCTTCTATGTCTTTGCAAATTTCCTGTTTTAAATTCCGCCTAGAGAGGTCAGAACAAAACCGTGTAAACTGCCTTGTGTGAGTTGTTTCGTGACTTTACAGTTTGACGCGATCTTCTTATCTTCGAGCTAGATGTACAATCTTAATAAGCTTTCGTGGATTGTTAAGTTGGCTGGTCTACTTTGGTAATCACAGGCGTTGTTGAGGGTTTGCTTTCATTGAGAAAAAAATGACTTAACTTTTGAATGACTTAATGGAACTGTGAATCTGTACTGATATGGATAATGCGGAGTTCTCTGGAGGAACTGTTGAGAGAGCTTACTGTGGATTATCCTCTCAAATGTTATTCTAGTCCGATAGAAATTGAATCAATTAAAGTGACTTTGAATTAAATGGCTCTTTAGGTAGGACGAATAGAATTTAAATTATTGTGGTAGGATAGCGGAGACTTTATAGATAGAGGCGGCTATACTCATGTATTGAGTTCAAAAGAGAAGGAGACTTAAGACAGCATAGACTCTGCAGGTTCCTATTCTGCATTCTTCCATAGGTCCAATTGTTTAATATTACTAGAGGACAATGTGTAATTAAAACTAAACGAATTTAATTCAGTCTTTTGTAGTTTCTTCTTTGAATGGCGCACATTTAATGTAGAATTTACTTTTTTGTTTTTGCTCATGCCAGAATTCTGCAAGAATTCTGGCAAGTAGGTGAATTTGGAAATCCGCTTCTTGATTCTGCAAATGACGACCAGTGACTTCACAGTTTTCTTCTCCGTATTTATCATTTAATAAATCAGGACTTTTCAGGGCTGGGGTTAGCCGTCACCTTGATATCCAGGCAGTTAAGATAGATAAAGAAAAACAATACGTTAAATTTGCGTTTTCCAACTTTTGCTAATATAACAGCATGTCTGTCTTGTAGTCATTTTACTAAAGTAATTTAATTTTTATTGTTTATAAAAATATTGATTCGCTATAAGATTCCAAAATGAAGGGGTCCATCAATTATATTACATAAGGAAATAAAAATCAACACCGAAAAGAGTTTTATAACTTTTAAGTTTAATTGCCAGATAACCTCTGCAAACAAACTTTATATTTTAATGTAAGATCTTTAGACGATAAAAAGAAAAGTACAAATCAATTCAAATTAATTCTAAATGGTTATTAATCATCTGCAGTAATTATTAAAGAGAAAAATAAAACTCCTTGGAAGATACAATCTCCGCTATTTATTATCCTTTTATATTCAACAGCTATACTTTTACCACTTTCAATTTTCAACAAAATATTATTTTTTTGTCGTTACTAAATTTGCATTTGAGGTGACCAAGGGAAATTTTAATTTTGCTGCCGCCGGCGAACGAGAGCGTGATGATTTAATCTGACTAGTGTGCCGTTGCTTGCGGGGAATCGTAATCACTAAAATCAATATGTACGAATCTATACAGGAACTTCGACGTTCAATGTAAATTCCGTTTGCTTTGTAATGTTGACAATGCGTGTCACTCGGTTAGTGTGGTGGATGCTCCCATTAGCTTCGAGCTTACCACGAATACTGATAAGGAAAGAATCAGATAAGTAGAGGCTGAAATTTCTGCCGTAATGGCCTTAATCGCTTCGAGTTTGGTATTCTTCCCTCACGTAGCACTAATGGCCGTGATATGACGAAGAATATGAGAAAGATTTTTACGAAGCCGCATAGAATGAACGCATGTCGAATTGGAATTATTTCTTTTCTGTTATTAAAAACCATTAGGGAGTACTCACCTAAATCTCGCCGAGTTTGGCTTTAACGCGACCGTGGAGGCAAACTGTGATTAACTAACTCGCGTTAAACAACATAAACCGGAAACGTGTCATCATTCAAGTTTGATAGAATTTAATGTGAAACGTCTCGCAAATTACTCCTCCCTCAATGAAATGCTAGTATTAGTACGAATACATAAATTGTCGATTATTATTTCCCTTGAAATTTCCATATTGTGTGAGGGAAGAAGTAATACATTAATATCCCACTAGATATTCATGTAAGTGGTGACTTCTGGGAGACATTGGCGCCCCGAATTCACATTAAAGAGTTCATAAGGGAATAAACCCTACATGAAATATTACCATTTTAAAAATGTATCGTTTGTTTTTAGATTTCATTCATTTTTTATTGCTTTATAAAAATGTATACGTTTTGAGAATTGTTTGTGAAATTTAATAAAAAATGAATGAAGAGGGAATTTTATGTACCCATTGTGCTTCGGCATTAAATGTAAAACGTAGGAATCGTTTCGCAAAATTTACAGCAGAATAATGATGGTTAATTAATTATTAGTGCGGAGTGTGTAACTTCCCAATTGTTCAGATTTAGCACGGACATTATCAATTAATTATAAAGTAACATCGTAAATAAATGAAGGCATGATTTTATGATTTGAACTATTATGCATAATGTCTATAATATACAGCCACAAAACTTCTTATTATGTATAAGCTTCTCTAGGAGTTGATCCATGCAGTAAAAGGATTACACTTTTGGAAATCTGAAACTTAAATTCTTCAAGGGCCGCTTTAACACTAGCGTGTAAATTTTTAAGAAAAATAGTAACCACGTATTTATACGGGAGACTCAAAAGAGATATTTGTTCTTATTCTCATTCTGCTGGGTAATTGTTCTACTTTGTCTTGCCTTTCAGCATGGCCAAAACGATTTCTATATTCAACCTTGGATTTTACACTATATTTAGGTCAAGACGTCGGATGCTTTGTGAAACTTATCATGTCTGAACACTTAGAGCGGGTTACAGGACACAAATCGTAGTTTTAGGCATTCTCTGACTGATCTCACACCAAAGATAAATCAGGATCTTTTTCATAAGCCTTGTTTTTGATTTTTGTAATGTAGAGCATAGCCTTTGCCCAATGAAGAAGAGCAAGATCTTAATCTTGCAAAAAGAGGAGGTTGGCATACCATTACTAATCTTCAGATCTCGCAAATCTCGGGTAAAATTTCGCTATTGAAGATGGTTTGGAACTATCATGTGTAGCAGTCATGCCACGCAACAAAACTTAGATACAGAAAACTCCTTGTACATTTCTCAAGGACTTCAAACTATAATCTTTGATCAGTTATGTAGGTCAATATTGAACATGGAAGAATTTTTTTGTCATAAACGAAAAACAAGTAGAACAAAACAATATTTTGGAGAAAACATAGAAAATTTGTTCAATTGATATTAATGATTTAAATCAAGGTTAAGTAGATTTTTTTGCAAAGTAAACCTTAATTTCCCCATGTTAACATTAAAAGTTCTCTTTAGTTACCTTTGTAATTGAGAGGGCAGCACATTTTGCTTTACTGAGAACTGGTTTCCTTGATGTAGACGTTGATTCGTTATAGTATTCATAATCTTTTTCACATTAAGGTCTAAACTGTTTTTCAACCGATCTGTGTCAACACACTGACATGCCGCTAGAGAGGATGTAGGCCACCAGATTGCTTCGTACAGTTTAGAAATCTCAGATACCAAGCTTCATCACCAAAGAGTCCCATTTCGATATTCTTTAAACACAAAAGAAGTGTGAACTATAGAAGTTAGATATTCAAGTATCTCATTGAATAGGAAGAAAATCAATTCCAAGATGTTTTTTTGAACAACTTATTGTAACTGACCATGCATGCCTGTGTGCAGAAGCTTACTTTTGAATTGTTATCTTTCTTCTGCCAATTCTAGCAGAATATATGTTGATTCTGCATTTCCATTGTCTCAGTTTGCTGTATGCTTGAGACCTAGTTATGCCTTATGTAATAATCTATCCAGTTGCGCTGTTTCTGATTCCTAGCCATTAACACATTGGGAGTGTATTCAAAGGTTTCTCTGTTTTTCTCTGTCTGTACCCACTAATTCTGCTATATATCTCATACTTTGTTTTCAATCACTCTGTTTGCTTCTTTACTTGACATATTCTCCAACTCGTCTTTGGTGAGACTCAAATCTTTGATTTGTTTCCGGATATGGTACTTTTGGGTACGTTCCACTAGCTTGAGATCGATCAGAAGTGTGCCACCGATTGTACATATGGCCTCCTTGGAAGCAGTTCTATAAGCTTGCATCGTGCGTAATATATTTCGTTGGGCATTAAGTAAGACTCGCTTACTTTTTACATTGATATGCGGCAACCATAAGTTGATATTTCTTTTGCTAGGTCTACAATCTGCTTATTGTTTTACTTCTCAAATCCCATTTCGCTCGACTTACCCTTCCAACTTGGTGAAAGATCGATATTCTCTTACTCGCAAAGTTGAAACCCATTTATTAGCTGATTTTTACTTCCAGATACTTGAAAGACTGGGCCATGTCTGGTCTTCAATCTCCTAACCGTACAATTGGTGGACGTTCTCAATCTCATCGAACTTTTAGGAGCATTACAACAGTCTTGGTCAGAGATAATTCAATTTCTGCCCTTCTACACCAATCGCTTACTCTTTGTATTGTTTCATTAACCACTTGTCCAAATTTGAAGCTTCATTATGGAGCCTTGTCAGCATCCTTTTGTCTCCCTTTTGGTAACTGTATTGTATTGTGCTTGCAGGACAATCTTCCTATCATGGACATAGTCATTGATTATTTTCGTTGGAGGTAGAGACACCATACGTGGACAAATGCACCCGTGATATTAATGAACAACGCCATTACGTATTTTATCTTTGCTTGTTTAACAGACTTTATGAGTCTAATGATGGCATTTTCTGCAGATTTTTATTTTGGAAACACATATTGCCCAGATTCCAGTAAATCTATATCGCTTTACGATACAGATAATTAGCCAAACAACAACAACAGATTCAAAAACACTGACTCTATTTTCAAAAGAACCGCTGAAACCACTTCACTTGGTAAATGATTGTATTGTTTATTTTGTTTATTGTTACTTTATGAAAAAGGCAAATTCGCAATCGTGTTTCACCTTCAACCAGCAATCTGTGTTGGTCTAAATTTGTGTTTTGCGTTTCATCGGCTCAATTATTTTAAATCAGGGTTGGGTTCTATCCTGTACCAAATTATCTGCTTTTCTTAACAATCGAATTTTACCCTGTTACGGAACTTGCGACGTTATTTTTATCAAGCTGCTTTAAGCTTTACTTTTAATGGGATTATGTACACCCACTTTGCATCAGTCTACTTGTAGTGCTATCCAAAAGGCTTGGCATTTGGACTACTTTGACTTTGACCTAGAGTCGAGTTACCAGGCTACATGCGCTACCTGATACGATTTTTCATTTCTAACCAGGCCATCTGCAGTCGCCTACGATTGGTTTTGTCCTTCCAGGAACTCTTTGCTCTCTAACAGGCTACACGCCCTTCCTAATTGTTGAGCTCTGGCTAGAGCCAGATCACTTATGGTGACTACAATTGTGTTTCATCTTTAACGGGTCCAATTGCAATGGTCCTCAGTTGGTTCTTGCTCTCCATCAATTTGCTTTCAGTAGCATTGGGTCAGGGTTTGCCTTCTAACAGGCTGCATGTGCTACCAATCGTACTTCGCCTTTTATTACTTATTTACAGTAGCTGAGGATCGGATTAGCTATGTACGCTATCTGAAGGCCAAACCTCAGCCTGCGATTGGACTTTAGTTTTCACCAGGCGACCTGTGATAGACGTTGATCGTATTTCACTCTTCATTAGTCTGGAGGAGGACTTCACTATCTGGCCTTGTGTGCTACCTGCCATACAGGTTTTACCCTCTTTTAAGTCACTTACGATGATGCAGTTGGATGTTAACCCTAAATCAGGTTATCAATGTTGGTTCACAATCGAGATTTATTCTTAACTGCGTCGGTCCACTGTTTGATATTCACTTGCACTGAGCTAAGGGCGGGCTTCACGTTTCATTTGGTCATTACAGGTTTTCTACGGTGGTTCAAGGACGGGCTTCTGACTGATAACTGCAACCGAGTGTAATCATGTTGTGTCACTTGTAAATTACTTGTAATTTAGTGTAAACAAAACTTCAATTAATCGACGTATCTTACATGAATTCTGCATTGATTATTCGCAATAAGTTCGAGTTATCAGAGACTTCTTGTTATCGAGTTATCGAGGTTCAACTGTATTTACTGATTTTTTTTCAGGTAAGTGACGATTCTAGATAAATGCATTGATTCATTGTAGTTGGTAAGTCTTTTCCTCAGTCTTTAATATGAGTATATCTATATAATCTAACACTCTACATACCTAAATATTTAACTTTATTTATAATATTTACTTCGTTATGATATTTTTTTACGATAATCAAAGCAAGAAAACTTTAAATACACTAGTAAAGGTCAGTATAATACAGGTAAGGGGAAACTTTTTAAATAATTTTCTTGGAACTGCTACAGCTCATCGAGTTGAAACTAAAATGACATTCTAGACAAGATAAAGGGTCTCACTTCAACTAAAAGTGGAACAGTGGAACGTTTTGTATCTTTTGTCAATCACAATCACACAACTGCAGCTTACGTCCAACGTATCTTCGGCTTTTCAGTACCCTTCCGCCACAAATCTAATTCTATCTGTTCTTTTGGAGATGTGCTTTGAAGTTGCAGAAAGCAGCTGATACCACGCCAAGTAGTCGACTTCTTGCTTAGATAGTGGACTTATTTTTTTTTCGAAAAAAATAAAAGATTTAAATTAAGATGAGTATTCAAAATTGTCTATCTTGTACCGGTTTGAAATATTTAGTACACCAGTGGGAATGGATGTTTGTGTAGTTTCTAGAAATAAAGATTGCACAAACTGGCTGATATATAAGAGTCAAAAACAAATTAACGAAGTTAAATTCACACAGACGCACATTTAAAAGAATTATAAAAATCTCAAAGTGCGACAAAGTTGTATCAAGATGTTGCTTTGCGGAGACACTTTTAAATATTATGATTGATAATGCTTAAATGTATGGAAATGACATCAGGAAGTTAAAAAAGTTAATCTTCCGCAAGTCAATAGATTCGCATAGATTACTTTATAGGTGAACTAAGGGAGGGTTTAAATAAACCTAGAAAAGAATTTATTTTATTTTATTTTTATAGCCTTAAACTCTTTTCTGATTTTACGGATAAATTAAGATTGCTACACTTTTATAAGGAATAAAGCAATTTTGGACTTCCCCAAAACAAGGGTATATATAGGTTTATCTTCCTAATTTATCAGACATACAATTAAGAACGTATTAAACTGCCGCATTTATTGGCTTTCTGGTTATATTAACATTTTAAATGAACTCAAATGAAAATTAAACAAACAACTTTATTACCGACTCCCGAATTATCTTGATTTTGATTGCCGAAAACAGATAAATAAATTTGCTTGTTTTAGGGCAGTTGTAATTTTTAAATAAAGCGACACATTGCGTGACACAACGAGAAGGAATTTCTGTTCAATAAGAAACAAAATGAATTTTTAAAATTTATTTCTTTTTACTGTACAATGAAAATAGTTGAAACATTGGAGAGAAAATCTAATAAAAGATGTTTAAAGAAAACTTTTATCTTAAATTAACTAAACAGTCAAAGCATTTAAAGTAAATATTTGTAGGTAAGTATGTAAATAAGGTGTATCCCAGAGTAAGAAGATTGTAATGATGGTAAATAAAAAAACATTTTCTGCAGTGGAAATTGCAAGTAGTGACGATCTTAGTATCTTATAAAATTTTCAACATTCAGTTGTTTACTGCATTTACGCAGCTTAACATAAAATATCTTACCTCTCCGAACTAACTGAAATATCATTCATATTCTAAAATTAGAAATTTACTCTTGGGAAATTTTAGAACTTTATATTGGGTACTTACGTCTACAAATTTGTTTGAACAAAAGATCTATATACAGGATGCTTCGTGTAATAGTACATTTCTTTGAGTTTTAAAGTTCTGTTTTCTGTTTTTGCATAATCATCATATGATTTTCGATTTTCAGCGAATTATTAGTGGTAAGAGAGCTTGTAAAGAAACGGATTCTGACAGATAGGATATAACTAGATTAGTAAATATCTAGATGATAATTAGTGAATTGTAATATTTATGCCGTAGAAAAGAAAACAACAAACAGCAAATGCTAGATTATTAAGTATTTAATGGTTTCTTGGGAAGACTTTAGGTTGATAAAAGTTTTACAAAATATTACTAGAAACGCCTGATGCTAAATGTATTATTCCTCTTTCATTACTTCAAGATTTATCCTATCTTTGCCAATAATGGCTCTAGTATTTTGTATTAACGTTGTAGCTTTCATCTACAAATTCAATTGTATTTAAATTTTTGTTTTAGATTTCTTTGGTGGTGCCTGTCTGTAATTTTAATTTCTTCTCTTCTTGAGATTTACATGTTTCTATTTATTACTAAAATTGAAGTTCTTAAAACAATCAAGTAAAATTGAATGCCTCAGAGCAAGAAGCACCTTAGTAACATTTTTACGGAAATCGAGATATATGCACCATCTACTACGCATTTTGTGTATTACATTTAGCACTACTCAGATACTGCGATAATAATGATAATATTGGATCTTCGCAGGTTAGCAAGAACGCTTTACAGGCTAAAAAAGACGGTAAGCACCTTATTGCAAACTTTGCCTTTAACTAGTAAATCGGAAGTAGGGCATGAAAATACAGTAATGAAATCCAAAAGAAGCTAAAGACCAGAAATGCTAGAGAACAAAAAGCAATACCTAGCTTTCGCTGCAAGTGTAAAAAAATTAGATGCCAATAGCAGTAAGAGTGTTTTTGGACATTTTAAAAATTTTGATAGTCACAGTGAGCAAAATTTATATCTACGTGGATGTGTTCGCGGAATCCTTACTGTAAGGCATAAAAATAGAAACGAAATTCTAAAACGAGTTTTTAAATTTAGTGTTATCATTGACAAAAAATTAATAAATGTTGGTCAAAAAGCATTTCTTGCAATACACGAAATTACCGAGGAAAACATAATACCAGACCAAAGCGACCATCCATGGCAACAAATGAATGTGTACATAATTTTATAAAAAATTTGACTGCAATGGAATCTCATTATCGACGAAGTAACTATCAAAATACAAAATACTTACCTTCAGTACTTACAGTTGCTGCTTTGCACAGGAAATATAATGAGGAGCATCCAGAAATCGCTGTTTCTAATATCTTCAAAGGAGGAAACTTTAATATATCTTTTGCTCACCCTAAAAAGGATGCTTGCACAACATGTTCTAAATTTATAAGTGACATCAATTCGGCCAAAATAGCCAATGATTCTTTAAAAATTCGTAATTTGGAAATTCAAAAGGAACTGCAGTTAAGGAAAACAGAAAATTTTTATAAATATGAAGCAAAAGAAAGAAAATCCAAACTGAAGAATTAGTTTTTTGTTTTGATTTTCAGAAAAATCTACCATTACCGGTTACAAATGTGCAGGGCGAATATTATTTGAGACAGTTGTGGTTACACAACTTTGCAATTAATGACATCACAGGTAATGAGGCTATGATGTTTCTTTATAAGAAAATTTTGCAGCCAAAGGCCCAAATGAGGTTT
>VTPC01001540.1:86443-131487 GCA_011009095.1 Ignelater luminosus
ATACCAGGTATTTCAAAGTGCCGAGGTGTTTTATTTACGAGAGCTAATAACCCTAAAATGAAAGCAACCAGCTCAGGGCCTTATAAAAATACTGTATCACTGTATAAAGTTGGACATGCCAGAATTGCTTATTCTACAAATCCATCCAATGCTTATCATGCATTCTTAAAGAAGATTAATGGGAAAAAAATGGAGAAATATAAAACATTTAATAATTTTTATTGCGCAGGAAGACAATCGAAAGTTCTATACATGCCTAGATTTACCTACACAAGAAAAAAACATTAAAAATGAAGAAGACGAGGTAGGACACCAATGATTATGAGTGATTACCAAGTTTTTAATTTTTTTGCAAGTAATACTTCAATTACAGTAAAACCATACGTTATTGTTAATAAAGGTTGAACACGCCAAAACGTGGGCACTTAAAATTTTATTTAATAAAAAAAGAAGTTATTATTTGAACAAAAACAAGAGATACTTTATTTATTTATGATGTCTTTTACATGTGAACAATATTTGTTTAATCTAATTCACCAGCATACGCCACAGAACGTACTTTACGTCGTATACGACTCATTCGGGTTTGCACGTCCTCATCGTTGACTCTTTTTGTAGCCCATGACCAGGATTTCTGTAGGTCAGCCACGGAATTTGCTTCTCCACCTTTCTTTTTTAAGATGTATTTCATTATAGACCAATACCCTTCGATTGGTCGAAGTTCAGGACTGTTGGGGGGATTGCAGTCTTTGGGAATTACAACAACTCCATTTGCTCATACAACTCTTTCACTGATTTAGCATAGTGGCAACTGGCTAAGTCTGGCCAAAACAATGGTTATGACTTATGCTCTTGTAGAAAAGGCAGAAGCCGCTTTTGCAAGCAGTCCGTTTTGTAAATTTCCTGGTTTATTGTTCCCGTGGTGATGAATGACCGACTTCTTTTTCCACAGCTACAAATAGCTTGCCAAAGTAAGTATTTTCTTGGATATTTGGACTTTTTTTTAAGTTTACAATCTTCTGGAGCATCTTCACGACATTTGTTGGTGTAAAACTCGTGACCCGGAATTTGCTTTGATATAAGTTTCGTCATCCATCACCATGCATTCATATCTTGTAAAAAAATTTTTGTGCAATTTTGTCGATCTACGTTTTGGCCGTTAAATTCTGTTTAGAATTACGATCGGGTGCGATTTTTACCTTATAACTTTTTAAACTAGCTCTACTCTTAACTTTTTGTATATATGATTGGGACATTTTTTATCTTTTTAGTCACATCACGCGATGACAACTTGGGATTGGATACAAAAAGCTGTAATACGCGTTATTTCTTCTTTTTGTCCTTCACTCCTTGTTTTCCTCCGCTTCCTGGCTTTCTTTCCACTGTTAAACGGCCTCGGAACTTTTTTAAAACAGAACAAGCAGTTGATTGAGGTTAATTTAACTTTTTTGCTAGTGCTTTATAACTTATTAGAAGATTTTTAGTGTTTTCGTGCAAGATAATTTCACGTAGCTGCAGTTGACGGCTTGCCATGTTAACAACGAATGAACAACAAAAAATATCAATTGTCACATTTTGTTTCTATGGCTACTAGATATGTTTTGTCAAAATAAAAAACAACCTATGTCTCTTATCTTAGCACTAGTAAGTTCTTATTCGTGCCCAGATTTTGGCGTGTTCAACCTTTAGTTGCTTATTTTGCATTTTCTGGTAATAATAAATCAAGCACAAAACATTTTGCTTCTTTATTTTCTCTTTTTTTGGGTAAGAAGTACCTAAGTTCAATTTATTTTTTTAAATAGGAGTCCAATGATTTACTTCTTTTGGTTTCTGTGATAAAGAAAAAGTGGTACATGCAACAGTCTACACTAAAAAAAAAATAAATGAACACAAAAAATTAGTTATCTAATTTCAGAGGAAGCTTGAAATGTTTCAACACTTTTTAATCACAACTAGTTCTAATTATGTCACTTATTAGGTACATGTTGCTCTAATAGTGTGGTTCACAAGTTCCATTTTGGCTATTTTTTGCCTGACTTCACCAAAAATTATGATCGAGGTGTCATTCGATTCGGAATGGCATTTAGAAACTTTTCGAACATTTCGAAGTCCCGCGCAAAAAAATTGCAAAAGCTATAAACAACTTCTTAAAAAAAGGGGTTTCGTTTTTTGTAAATATCTCGGAGAATATTGCAAATATCCGAAATCAAAAAAAAAGATGCTTAAAGGGCAGGAAATCTCCTACAAAAAAGTTCTAACTTCCGGAATTGTACCACCAATATTTATAATTTTAATTTAGAGGTGCAAATAGGGCTAAAAACGCGTGATCTGGCCGCCGCGCGCGCCTCTTAGTTTGCTCTCTTTAACAAAAAAAATTTTTTTTACCTATTAAATATAAATATTAAGGAATAAAAAAAATTCAGGTATCATTGGGATACATGCATGAACAATAATCCATCGGAAAAAAATTTTTGCCACAATTTGTTTATTAGTTATGCTTTTGTTAACTAAAGAAATTTTACCAATTTTTGATTGTTAATAAAAAAGTGGAGATTGACAATTTTTTAATTTTTCCAACGGGGATCTGTTCTGTAGCCTTTGCAGAATAAGTTCAAGAAGTGAAAAAAATCTCAGGTTTTTAGTTTAAAAAATATCATGGTTTTTATGTAAATTTTCAATTGGTAAAATTTCTTTAGTTAACAAAATCAAAACTAATAAACAAATTGAGAGAAAAATTTTTCCGATGGATTATTGTTCATTCATGTATCCCAATGATACCTGAATTTTTTTATTCCTTAATATTTATATTTAATAGGTAAAATAAAAATTTTTTGTTAAAGAGAGCAAACTATATATATTGGTGGTACAATTCCGGGAGTTAGAACTTTTTTTGTAGGAAATTTCCTCCTCTTTAAGGATCTTTTCTTTGATTTCGGATATTTGCAATATTCTCCGAGATATTTGCAAAAAACGAAACCCCCTTTTTTTACGAATTTGTTTATAACTTTTGCAATTTTTTTGCGCGGGACTTCGAAATGTTCCAAAAGTTTCTAAATGCCATTCCGAATCGAATGACACCTCGATCATAATTTTTGGTGAAGTCAGGCAAAAAAATAGCCCAAATGGAACTTGTGAACCACAGTATGAGGCGTTCAATTATTCTTTGAGTTTTTCTCAAAAACACATTTTACGAAATATTACTAATAATCTCTGATTATTACCTTCTCTTATAAATAAATGTGCTAGCAAGTACTAGTAAGATTATCCAAATTGGGGACTACTTTGAGCTAGATATATGTGTACATAGTTAAAGCTAAACTAAAATAACCTCTGGTTATAATAGTTGCCCTGAATATATTACTGAATAATCTCCATAAGCTAATCATTATTTATTTACACAATTTCTACTAAAACTAACTACAATAGACCTTTTAATTTTCAAATATGCGTTAAATCGTTATTATTCACACCTTTTCATATTTAATTAATTATTTCCAGATTTAACATAACTTTATTACCTATTGTATTATTACAAGATTCTTTTGTTTGGTTGTAAAAAGTAGGAGAGGTTTTTGCGTCATTTTTTTTTACTATAATTCTATGTAGGAATGTAGTATTCTCAAGGAGATTCTTGCTATATAGAGTAGCACCTTCTTAATATTCTAGCATCTCTTATTATTGTGACTGTTAAAAAACAAATTTGCATTTACTTTCAAATGTTAAAAATAAAAAGCCTAGAAAGTTACAAGTTGCGTACTTACCTAAAAAATTCTGTATATTTAGCGATTTATGCTAATTAAAATTAAATAATTATACGTAAATAACATCTTCATATTTTATTTTTATTGACGTTTTGTGTGTATGTTAATTAAAAGTCTGTTAAATTTTAAAAGATGTGACCGATTGAAAAAGTATTAGGCAATTATTTCTGGAAAATTAATAGTTTTTCGATGAAGATTATTGCTTGTCGAGTTGCAGGGAGAATTTGATATCCACTTCATTATAATCTTTTGTCTGGATTTTACAAAAATATTTTGTTCAAAATAAAACTCTTTCACGTCTTATTTCGCTTTTAAAGAGCTCAGTACGCTATGTAATACTTATTACTCGAACTTTACAACAATAAAATTTTTTATAGCTGATGTGAGTAGGTAACGGCGCAATTGCAATTTACACGTATATTGTACATATTTATTAGCCATAAAAATGTTGAGACAAATTGATCCATTGAAGGCTTCCATCATATGTGGTATTTGCCCAATTTTTAATTTTGCAATCTCTTTGTTCTCTTTAACGTTCCATCTTACGTTTTAGCCTATTTACATCTTAATCTCTAATTACTACTTTTGATATTCCGCAATGATTATTTACTAAATTTTTAAATCAATTGTAAAAAGAGAAACTGCGATTTCGGAACTAAAGAGGTACAGCACGAACAAATTGGAAATGGAATCATAGAACAATAGTCGGTAGCACGAAATTACTACTTCAGAGATATACATTGACAATGTTTGTAGATTGGGAAGGCATGATAAGGATGAAATCAGACAGTAAAGAAAACACGAAACTATTGAACGCGTGGGAGTCCAAATTTGCTTATCAAGTTAATAATAATAATTGAAATCATTGTCGGTAGCCTTGCTTACAGCAATAGTGAACTAAATTGCAAAAATACTATTTCAGTTAAAACGTTTTAGGCTACCTACATCTCATGACACATTGTTATGTTGTGCAAAATCAGAAAATTTTTGCAAAGTTAAAAGTTAAGTCTGCGAGCTTGCGTGAAATAAATGAATAAGATTCTAAATTACTACCTGCTGTTATTTAAACAAATATTTTGAGAATATTCTATTAAAATCTCCAGATTTAAATTTTAATAAATGCAAAATACAAATAAATGTAATTTGCAATTTCCTTTCTATTCCTATTAAACTGTTTTGCAAAATGCGTAAAAGAACACTACTTTTCTCTAATAAACTGTGATGCTCTGCACAAAGAAATTTCTTGTGTACTTAGTTTTGAAAATTAAACAGATTTTCTTTCAAATACTCTCCTAGAAAATTTCAATTCAAAGTCTACAGTTAAGATAGCTCAGGCAACACCACAATATTTCGACAAATGTAGGCTTCCGTTTGTCGGTAAAACTATTCATGATCCGGATATGAAACAGCGACCTATGGATCATTCAATGGATTAAACTCAAAACATCAATGTAAGAAGGTTGCGAGACTGCAATCCTGGCTGGTACAATCACAATATCTCGACAAATACAATTTTTGTCTGTCCGGATAATTCTGATGATCATTGAACCTATAGATGTAATTGTTCATGGTCCTTCGAGCCATCCTCTACGACAGCGGTCGGCAACCTTTTAGATATTGCGGACTACTAAATTCGCAATTTAAAATTTCGCGAACCACTAACATAATTTTTAAAGGTCACACGAACATTGAGTATGATATATTATCTGACTTTCTTTGCGGACTATTCAAATTACCTCACGGACCACCGGTTGCCGACCGCTGCACTACGAGACTAGCCCGTCATGGTTTATTGAAAAGGAATCAGTATCTGTAAACTGCTACATCGATTGACTGCATCATATACATGGCCTATCACCAAAAAATGTTTTAACGGCCGAAGAAAATCTTTTTTACATCAAGATGGATGACATGGTTCTTGTAGGATCAACATGTTGCAGCAATCTCGTGCGTCACAGAAGTCAAACATCAGTGAGGCTGGGAATTTATGCTCCTCAGCCTTGCCGACAAAGAAGCTTAACAACCAAGGACTTAAAGCAATCGCTACGTTGAAGAGAAACTTCCAAGAACTTATTAACTGTAGCACATAAAAGCAGCTCATAGTTCGCTTGAATAGAGAGATCAGACACAGATATCAGATGCAATTTATAGGTTTGCCTGAAGGGCACGCCGATTCGAATCCACGTCGATGTGATTAGCTTCTTAATTATCTGCCACAATAGCACAGCTGATTAGTCCACCTGAAGGATACATCAATTCGAATTCACTTCGATGCGATTAACCTCGTAGGCATCGGAGTTCAACACATATACAATTGACAAGGCCACCTGAAGAACAATAATAATAGAAGAGTCACTTCATCTCAAGCGGTTCAAATCCCCTACCAGGACTCAAGTTGCTGCAGCCGAGCCGAGCAGCTTTGTAAAGGATTTATTCTTAACGAAGTTTCAGAATTTCATCAAATCGAATACAAGGAAGACTTTAATAAAACATACCGAGAAGAATCTGTCAATATACAATCTGTCTAGAAGTCTAACTTTTAATTCATCGAAAAGGTCCAACATCCAATTCGAAAATTACAACTAAAAATAATTATTTATATTCAATCACTTCCAAAGCAGCTTCATAAAGAAAGAAGAAGTTGCCCAACAACCAATAACTTTCTTACTTATATTCAATCAATTCAAAAACTTTGGATTGAAGGTTTTACAATTAGGATAGCAGAGACAGCTATGCGCTACAAAGGCTACGCCATAATAATAGTAGATAATTGTTCATTGACTTAGATTATATCGTAGAGTGCTGCTCAAACTGTCTTTCCTTGCATGAAACCGATGACAGCCACAATCCAAAACGGCAAGCATTTACAGAAACAAAATAGACTTTCTAAAAACCACAAAAGATGCGGGTGTTTCCAAAGCGGAAACTTTGATTAATCAATTTATTCTGCTTGCATCACATTTGATCTAGTAAAGCTATGAAAGCTGGAGCAAAGCTTCAGTGCTTTCAGCAAGAAATTGCTGTATAGGGACGGCCAAGCGCATAAGGAATTGCATTGGTCTGTTTCCAAGGCACTGCGTTCTTATTTCTAGCATTCTATCTCGTTTCCACTACTCTCTCCAACAAATGTAATTTCCTATGGACCTAGTAGACTTGGACTCTCTTCTATATTGCTCCTTATAGACAAAGTAGAAACTTTGTGCGTATTGTCTGTAGCTTGCATCTGGCTATTGAAGATGTCGATGGTTGTAAGCTTCACATATTAGGTTCGGGAATTAATTCGTTTTTAAATGATGCGTGATATCACTTGTTTTTAGACTAGGTACATTGCAGTTGCCGTATAAGGGTCGACAGTTGGTTTCGGGTTGTTAGCGAGTTTACTCTTAAATCACTGCACATAGCTTGGTGGAGGCTAAAAGCAAGTATCTCTTCTTAAGAAACTTAACGAACACCTCAACGTGAGACAGAGTCTTGAAGTATTAGACGTATTGCTACCAACGTGCTTTTTGTTTTAGTTAACTAAAGGTTAGAAAGGTTTAACATTTTTATTCACTTCCCAACTCTGAAATTCTGGCCAGCCTCTTTTAATTAAGGAAAATTAATGCTTGAAAAGTTCAAATCTGGTTGTGTTAGCTTAAGAAAAACTTTCTTTTAGAAATGACAGAAATGATCATGAGCGGTACTATCTTTAATGATATGCGAGAAGAAAGTATCAGAGTTGTTCGCTTGCAATTCTTCTATTCTGGAAAGTGGCTTTTAAAAATATAGTTTGCTTCCCAATGAATTTCACAATTTTTGTATTTCTGGAATTGCGTAATAATTCTAACTTGGGGACTAGGAACATCATCAAAAACTTGTTAAAAAGAGTAATGAGAAATAACACCCATATGCTGATCATATAGAAATTGATGTTTATCATTTAAAGACAGTAATAATGAATCTGAGTCTGTATAGTAACGCAATCCTTTCTTAGGTAGAGCACACATGCAAACTTGGCAGAATTTATTTTTTTTTAATTCTTGTAAAATACTTTGCTTACCATTTACGCAGATGGTTTTGAACTGCCCAATACTGTCTTCCGACAAGGTAATGCTTGCAGTTTATATCATCTCGTCGATCTGGTATTAGATTAGTCTAAGAGTAAAAAAATTGAGTCTTTTAAGTTTTTAAGTCTCTTAAAAACACTTCTCTTCGAAATACAATATTTATAATGCGTATTTGAGCCCCGTTTGAATTTTCTGTGGGATTTAATACGGCAATATTTCATGCACACGAAACGAACTCTTCACACTTATTGCATATTCGACGTCCGTGAAAACTGCAGTTTCTACACCAGTTTGATTATTCGCTACTAGGCATTTGAAGTTTCGTAAAGTGATTTTGCAAGGATCATAACCTTGTAGATCGTGCACAATATTGGAGACTTATCAGAAATTTAAAAACTGGGTGACAGAATAATTATAGCTTAAGGCATTGATAGCTTTTGTTGCTTAAGTTCATGTACTAAGTTGACAAATAATAAGAAATGCCAAACATTTCATATAAAGAGAAGGGTAAACGACACAGTACAGTTGCATTGTCTGCATATCAAAGGTAGCACGAAGCGTTGTATGCCTATCTACAGTGTGCACTTATGAAAATCTATGTGGTTTAGGAATCAAAGGGAGAGAGTATTATAACTATAATCCAAAGCAGTCGGTATATCAACAATATTTCCTGAAAGCATTAAACAGAAAACATGCACAAACTATTCCAAAATCTAAAAACGAAGAGTAATGTAATGATTATCTTTATCTACTTCATTTTTCCGGATACGAGTTGTAGCAGCTGCTAACACAAGGAGGGAGTTCTTAGCTCAATAAATGATACTAATACAATTGCAATAAACAACAGCAGGAAGTTTTTGACCGCTGTCTATAAGGTCAAAAAATAATTAAATTAAAAATTACAAATTTGCTTGAGCTTCGTACCGAAGCATAACTAGAACTGTTGGAGAAATTACAAACTTTGGGCTAATTTCTTTATAAACAAAGGTAATGGTTAGATAAGACCAAAATATTCACAAGTAGACCTTGAGAAACTCTGACCTGTTGGTCACACACCAAATACCGTGCACTACGCAAACAGGTCTCGATGGAAAAAGAAGTTTTTATTATACCAAGATGATTGACTCGAGCGATCGATCGGTTTGATTGTCTGGGAAAAATTCAGAATTTTCTCTAGCGCTGAAGAATTCTTGATTTTGCCTCTTCTATTGCCAAATAATATTACTCGCACTTTAACGAAATACACAAAACCTTTGCTAATGACAAACGCAGATTAACAACAAATCAAAAATATTTAGCCAGAAACAACATATTTTAATATTTTTTGATACAGGAGTTATGTTTGGACTCTTCGTGTTCTCTGCTGTTTCAGATTTGCCTAAAACACTTCAGTTCACGTGTTCTTTTATGTGAATGAAGTAAAGACTTTTTCAAAATGGTTCTATGACCTTTGAACACCACTTAGTGCTTCATATGAAGAAATCAAAAATAGAGCGGGATTACTTCTTAAATATATAATTCCTAAAGAATATTCAACCGCAAGTGACCTCGGTATCCTCTTTATAAATGCATCGTTCTCAAATCATGTAAACAACAACGCTAATGAAGGCAAGTTCTGTTATATTTTTATTACATAAGGTCTTCAACATCTAGATATAAAATTTCTAGATACTGTATATGGGCCGTTGCAACAAACGCAGAATTTCTTAATGTTTTGTTTTACTCGCATTCTCGTTTTAAGTATAAACGCATTTATGATATTTCTATCCCGGATGCTTACGTCATAAAAATATACAGTAATACCCCGCACTTATGCGATAGGTGGGACCGAGCGATAACCGCGTAAGGTGAATTCGCGTAACTTGGGATACAATTTTGCATATAAATACATACAAATTATGTTTAATTGGGACCGGAGACTAAAGAAAACAATAATTTAGAAGAAAAATGTGTAATAAAATCTTAGATAATACAACAAATTATATTATTATGAATTGCAAAAGCATAAATCGAAGCTATTTTGATATGAAAGGCTTCATAAAATCTAACAAAGTCGTTTGACGGATCAAAGATTTTTTCTTTTCACGCAAAATTTCCTCGTTGGAGTCTATGTTTTCCAAAATTTGTAACCCTTGTTCAATTGAACTGAGGTGTTCTGTCAACAAAAGACGAACCGACGACGAGATTTAAAAACCGCGTAACCTCGAATTCGCGTAACTTGGGGTATCATTGTACTCAAGAGTATAACTATAGCACCACATGCAATTTTGCCGTGTTTAGCAACATTACTCGGAGAATAACTCGGTCCCACAAAGTTCTTCTAAATTTTCTGAATAATCCAGATAATTATGGGAAAAACAAAATCATAAAATAGAGGGCCAAAAAGTTTCTCGTAGATCTCAACGGTGGCGGTTAGTTGGTTTAGCAAAAATTGCGTGCGGTGGTATAGTTATGCTCTTGAGTGTATATCTAAAATCCACTTGAATCTGTTGGATAATTTTACACAAAGAAGAGTCTCTCACCCCTTTATATTCAAACTATAAATGCACAAAGTAGGTGATGCTCATTTAAAGAAAACGGAGTAAAACAAATTGAAAGACGTATCCTAGTTACTTACTGTAGCAGAGATTCCTAAAAGTCTTGAGATGAAATAGAAAACGCAACCTTAGTGAATAAAATTACTTTAACGCAGCAAAACAGACTGGGTATATAACAGACACTTTGATGTGAATATGGAATAAAATTTTGCAGCACAGCTACTTATCGGTGTCCAAACCAATTCACTGTCATGGAAGGACTGTAAACACTTTACATTGTAAATTTATTTAGGATTCAGCAGCACTGAATCATCAAAAATGAACAAAGACGTAAAAGGTTGACCTACTTTACTCATTCATCATTTTGGATGGTCACTTGATTACTTTTAATTTGATTGTTCCATTCAGAATTAAATCTTTTGTAATTATTGCCCTTGTAGAAAAACTATCAGTGTATAGACGCTAACATGTAATTTCTCTCTCCAAGCAATTTTCATGACGTATTCCTGAAACTGAATGCATTTATCGGATTTTAACCTCTGCCACAATTAATCCCCACATTGAAATAATAACGCAAACTCGTTCCAATCAATTTATCACGGTTTCCTTAAACCATAATAAATAACGCGCCCCACACAATTGCAATTTTTAGAGTTCTGATTTATGAACGAGAATGTTTTGCCGTTATTCCCAATTCGCAATTTTCATCCCGCTTGATTGTAAGGCCAGATTATGCCACCTGAAAACGTATTTTACACCGGGCCTGTTCTATGCGAAATCCGAAATGTATTGTATAATCGGCAAACCCCAACAATAATAATCAGAATACAATGGATCCGGAAAATTTCCAATTGCTTCCTCCCTTGTGTCACACTTTACGATATGTGAAAACTGTTAGAATTTAGTTTTAGGGTTATCTCTTACAGTAAATTATGGAAAGCAGAGGTGATTTTAAAAGGTCAACAAGGGTCCTGTCTGGCTACTAAAAGTAATCTCGTTTTATTTTTATGTAAATTCCAGTAAGTCAGATAACCTTTTCTATTTCCTGCTTTTTCACCAAAGTAATGTATGTTTCCTTAACAAAAAGTGTCAACGCAAGTTTAAATTAAATTTTAAGGAAAATGAGGTTAGTCCCCTGGGAAGGTCTACAAAAACCTCGAGAAATTTTATATTTAATAAAAGATAATTAGTTTAAATGGATACTGTGTCAAATTTGGTTAATTACGTAGACAATAAAGAACGTATACAATGTGTGAAAATAGTTTTCAATTAATTAAGCATTATAAAGCTGTTATAATAACAAGATTATTATCGTCATTATTACAATCTCAATTACGTGTCAGAAAATACTGAAAGATAGTTTTTGATGTTAGTTATATTAGTTTTGCAAAGCTCGAGTGTAATTGAAGAGAACTCCAAACACAATACGCAAAAACACTTTCAAAAACTGCAACGTCCCCAGTGTACGGTATCAAGGTAATTACGCAGCCACCATTAGTTTAATGGTATTTTCATACAATTCAGAAGTGAAACTTTATAATTTTATAGTTTCACATCATTTTAATTTCTGACCAATTTTAAAGCGAGGTCGCTGACAGAAAAAAGTTTTAAAAAAGTCACTTACGACAGCGTAAGTGGAAAATATGTTTGTGTTTCACGGTAGGACGTAATTAGAAAGAAAGCCCAGTTAAGTAAACACGTTGATTAAAATTTGTGCAAAATTAATTATTTAAGAAATACTAATTTGAAAATAATTTACCTTATGTAAATAATGCGGAGGAAGTGTAAGACATTGTAGTAGAGAATGATGGTCATATGATGTAACTATAACAATCGACTGAATTTGAAAAATTAACTCTATCTGTAGACGTTTTGGGCGTTTTATTATCTTAGCGACCCAGCACATGCATGAAACATAAACTCCAAATTATATTAAATAAACAAGTAATTGAGGGTAGTGACCAACAGAAATTGCCCTGGAAATAAAGTGTACAATAAAATGTAGGAAAGGTAGAACAAAAAAAGTTAACGTGACCAAGGTCTGTTGTTTCAGTAACGTCGTAAAAGAAGGATTCTTAATTCGTTATATTCACACTTGGCGCAATTGAACAAAAAGTTTATAAATAATTTCATTTTCAATTTACTAAAATAAATAGATCATTTATGTACCTAATTCTATTTTGTAATTTCTATTAGCACTCATTATTATACTGTTGGCACGGATACGTTTTTCAATCTATCTCACTCTATTTTTCTTTCATGTATTCTTAGCTTTCTTTCTTTGATTTGAGATTGTTTTCGTTTGAAGTTCAAAAACTTATGTAGTTTTCATAGATTACTATCTTGTGGATCCCTTTGAAAGTTTCGATCTTGAAGACACGTAGCTGTACAAATTTCAGATTTCTGCTTATCATTAGAACGAGGGGTATTACAAACCAAATCTGAAAGTTGTCTCTATTTCGGTTGAAGACTAACGATGAAGTTTCGGTTTGCTATAAGACTGCGTTTAACATTTGGCATGGTATTTGTAATTTTAATTTTTTTCTTTATTACAAATTTATTAGCCGGAAGATTTATTATTAACTTGGCATTTAAAGAGTTGTATCGAGAGTTCATGAGTAACTATAAATGCTCTTAAGTCATGATTATAACTCTAAATATTTTGAATGATCTAAAGGTGTTTCTCTTTTGCTAAGTGGCTCCATCTTATGGGATGAGATAACTCATATTGCGTTTCGGACTCTTCATCGATTTTCCTAGAAGTTTTTAAAGTTTAATCTTGCCCTAAATCTGCGATGGCCTATAGTTGGACATTGTCATTCAACATCATCTCGGTATGCAGTACTTGTGAACATCATTTGGGGTAAATTTATTAATCTCTTTGTAAAAACCTCTGTTGCCAGTTGAAAATCGCTGAGAAAACGTAAAACAATTTTTGTCGTCAACGATGAGTTTAGTGTCGTTTCAGGTATTGACTTTTCATTTGGGTGCAGTAGATTCCCTACGGTATTGTGGCTGTGTATCCTTCAACTGTTTCCATATACAAAATTTCCAGACTTTATTACTAGTTTCCTAACACTTACGCCAATTGCGTTTTTGCATGTTGCTTTAGTTTTTCAAACCCTCCTCACGTAATTTGCGCTCTTCTAGCTATCGAGGTAAAAAGATCATTGCAATACCAAGAAAAAATACTTGTAGATAGTTTCACGGGAAACACATTCACTGCGATGATGTTTTGACATCGTTTTCGGATCTTGTTGTCGAAGGATATTGTACACATGCTCTTGTGAGTGACTCTAATCTACTATTTTTCTCTTGCCTTTAAAATCCACAGCAATGTAAAATGAAAGAGTCACCGTCAAGACAGTGCACAAAAAACAATTGCCAGGCTTATTTTTGATACCTAGTGATTCCTATATTTGTCATAGTATAAAGTGGATGCACTTTAGGTAATCCATGGCATCGGTGTTCTTCAGATTTCATTTTCCTTTTCATGGTGCGTCTTGCGCTATCTGAACTCTCTTAAAGAAAAGTTTTAGTTCTAAAGGATTTGCCTTAAACAGCTAATATGGTGACCTATGGTCGCGTTTGTGTTCTACTCGATCAACTCTTCTCTTTGTCTTTCTTAGTACCCCTGAAAGCATTTGGTTGAACTTGGTCTTCTATCAGTTCCCTTACTGTGGTGTATAATGCTCGGATTTCTGTTTCTGTTGGATTACTTGTCGCGCTTGTAATCGAGCTTTGCGTTCCACTGGGTTACCACGGTAGATAGGTTTTACTCTTTTTCTCACGTTTCTTCTTACACACTCTGAACTTTCTCAAACAAGAAGATTTTGTTTTATCGTAGTGTCGGATTTTATCTTAAGACAGTTTATCTGAGATTGTCTATAGTTGGACTTGGCTATCCATCGCCTTGCTACCACAGCACCAGTGTCTGCCCTATTCATTCTTTAATGACCTTCAGTTTAACTTTGCCTTTCACCAAGGTGATCTGCGTCAAGTCAAGTCAAGTCAAATCAACGCGATTGCCACCGAGGTGGCTGCTATGTAGGAAACTTAATTCCTCTATAGCTGGTGATAAAGAAATGGGTCGCGAATCCGATGTCAGGCACCAAGCAGTCCGCACTCCAATCCACGGCGATGATGTTGTTGGGTGGCGACGGCGTAGCAGGCCGCGCGCCGGTTCATCTAGGACTCCCGACGACCAAGGCAACCTGTATGGGAAATATGCCGAAGGACACCCAGCAAGCCGCCAAACAGAGGCGACCGTGGAAGTGATCGTAGTGACGCGATAGGCGGTATCTTTCAGAACAGTGGTGAGATGTGTGGAGTATGGATGTGATTAGAGTAGTGTGGTGTAGGTGTCTAGGTGTGTTGAGAGTACCGTGGACTGGTGCGGAACTGTTCCGGCATTTGTCTTCACCACTAGGGGAAACCACGGAAAACCCTAGTGAGAACAGAGGTGATCTACGTGAGTCAGTCAAATATAAACGGAAATTTTGTTATCAAGCTTATTAGGATAATTGGAAGGCCCAGTTGCTTTTCCACGAATTCGGTCTGGGTCTTCTCACTTTTCTTTCGCACCCACATTCAGAATTATTTTCATTAAGTGAGCAAGAGGTTCCTACTTCCGTTGCGCAACGTATTATTATAAAGTTTTTGACGAGAGAAGGAGTGAAACCGTCAGAAATTTTAACTCGTTTACGTGCACGATTCACGGATGAAACGCTCTCCAAAATTTGTGTGTACGAGTGGCACAAAAGTTTTTCTCGAGTGGAAGGTTAGCGTTACGACCGGCGTCCTCAAACTTCTATCACAGAAGAAAACATTCGTGCAGTAAAGAACCTTTTGGGAGAAGACCGACACCTCACCATGGACGAAATTACTTCTTTAGTGGGTCTAAGTCACGGGGGTAAACATTCGATCATCAACGTTTCTCAAAGATATCAACGCGATGGGTTCTTCGACTGCTTTCTCCTGATCAGAAAAACAGCTAGGAAATCTAGAACATCCACCATACAGCCCAGATTTGTCACCGTGTGACTACCATGGATTGTTGAAGAAAACTTTAAGAGCTCAAAGGTTCAATAACGATTAAGATTTGTGCGCAGTTAACACTCAACCTCTAACTTTTGGTTATGATGGAATCAGAAAACTTCCAAAACGCTACGAAAAATGTGTTTCAGTACAAGAAAGCTATGTACGGAAATAAACAAAAGGCTTCAAAATATCATTCTTAGAAAAATGATTAAAAACAAATTCCCGTTTATATTTAACTGATCCACGTATGGTCAAACTTTCGTCTCTGCTGGATTGCGTGTGGTGACGTATAATCGAGCTGCAACGCACCTGCAGTGACTTATAATTGAGCTCGCTCAGCATCAGGCCGTCTGCGGAAGCCTGTGCTCGGACTTTGCATTTTACTAAGCTATCTGTGATGGCTTGTGATCGATTTTCGTCATGTAGGTGAGCACATGCACATTTATTAAGTTATCTGCGGTAGTCAATATTTAGGCCTCGCCTTTCATCGGGCTACTGTGGTTGGTATTACAAAAGTAAATAAAAAACGTAAAAGTTGTAAAATGTATTCGAATATTCTTTTTTATGACACAACTACTGTATTTTAAAAATACAATCGGAGTATATATGCAAGAGGTTTTTATAGCAACAAGGAATTAAATACAGAACAGGTGAATAGATGTATTAGTTATAAAAGGCATCTATAGTTGAAATGGCAGGCGTGCAGTGCTATTGCTATTTATAAAATGTATAGTTTGGCACCTATGGTAGCTTTGCCTTCCAAAAGCATCTACAGCATTCTATGAACTGGCACAACTCTTCACTATGGTAGCCTATGTCGGTATTCGTCTTCAATGATAAATTCACTTTATCAATTCATAAATATAATTAGAATTGTTGCAGCCGGTTTTGTGCTCGCACGCTGACTCGTTTTGGAGCCGGTCTTGTAGAGTTACAACGTATTTATCGTTTTAACCTTTTTGAAAAAGAATTTGGGCGTAGCCCGATCCGGATCACCTTTTCTTAGAGACTGCATATTTGTGACTGATAATTTAGAGATTTCACTAAAAACTAGGACCAGAATGGTTTTGCTTGATGATGGATGTAATGTACGATATATGGCTATTGTTGTGGATATGGACAAAAGCACATGGCTGACACAATCAGACAGGAAATTAAGAAACACTCTAGAAAGGCAGAATAGTGCGATGATCGTTATGGCTCCTACTAAATCAATTTTATCGTTGTTCGTTCTTTGTATTCGAAGATAAAATCTACTTACTATTCTGGCCTACCAATTTATAAATGTTTTTGATCACCAAATTTCTGCGAGGTCTTTGCGCCGATAGTTACAGGAACGTCATTTATCGAACTTATCGAAGTTTTTAATTCGTGCAAAAGAGATTTCATAATATCGCCAATCACAAATGAATGTCTTGTAAGTGTCGAGGCAAACCTGTATTGTGTACTATTGGTAAAAGTAATACTGATAGGTGTAACTTGCCTACAAGTTACAGTATAGCTCACTGAGTTTACTTGTTTGTTAAATATAAAAATGTTTTAAGTTTTTTTCTTACAGTACCGATATCGTAGATCGTTTAAATAATGTTCTATTCATTTAAGTATCAGTTATTATCTTGTCTTGTTTTACACCTTGTTTTAAAGTAAGCTTTGTATTAATAAAAATTACTCAAGCCATATTTGGGCGATGCAAAAGCTGTGTATTCTCGATTAACGTCTGTCTGGAACAGTATTAAGGTTTGTTTTCAATTATTATTTTGCAAAATTAATTGTAGAAGTATTCCAGTAATTTTAAATTGGTTATTAGATTAAAATTAGTTTAGAAACTGAATACATTTTATAAACTTGCAGATTTATTACGTACTTGGATTAAAGTTTATTGGAAAAACTTTTACTAGTTAATATTTAATAATATCTAAAAGTTGTGTACGGGCTTTGAATAATTTATTTTATACCAACCGGGTACAATAGTGCCGCATTCCAGTATTAAAGTCTCCGATCAATCCTCTTGGCTTATTTGGTATTTTCTCATTATCTTCTACTTTCTTCTTTTCCACAGATTTGCTTTCCTGACTGACAATTTTGTTTTATTATCTTTGTCTTCTTCTTTGTATAAATATTTGTATTTTTTATTTTTTTAGACTCTACAATTTTCATCTTCTTAAGAACGCAAACTAAACATTTAGTGAAAAATAATCATAATAATCACTTCCTTCAACAATAACATATTGCACTCAACCAGGAAACTATTACTCTATCGTCTTATTTAGATATTTTAATAATACAAAATTCTAATCGATTTATTTATCTAACTTTCTGCAAAACCAAATATGGTTTTATTAAACATGAAGTTTCTCTTATTATCTGTTCAGTATGATACAAATGCAGAATTTATAATAGAATACAAGTCAATGGCATTACCAGCACTTACATAAACATTAAAATGCGATATCTCTCGATTCGTTAACAAGAAACACTTGTAAAACACTTTTTAAAATCAAAAGAAACATGTGCCATTCAAATTAACTATTGAAAAAACTGAAAGGTTAGATTAGAAAATTATTTATTTAAATGAAACAACTAATAATGTTAAAAGTTATCGTTTTATTTGAAATGTTACACGGGCAGTCATTCATTTTAATCCTACATGTTTACTGTTTCATGTTATATTCAAAAAAACATAAGAGGAACTTTATGAAACGTGAAGTGTGTATTATGTCTTTCAAGGGCTTCCCATTGACCCCTTTTCAAGCTTTATTAAATGTCGACGTTTTTACAGAATTTGTTGTTTCTGACTGAGAGAAAAGAAGTTTCCTTCCATTTTTACGAAAAGAAAATTTAGTAAAAGAATCAAATATATTTTAAAAGACAAAAAATTTGAAATATTATAATCTACATAAAATCCCACAGTTTTAATTTCCACATTTATTGATTTGCAAGATTGTCAGGACGTAATTTTACACATTGTTATTTATCAATATCGTGAGTGTGGTTCTGATTGTTTAATTAACTTAATGGAAACGATTTAACTCCGTAAGCATACACTCCTTTAATGAACGTTGTTCATAGGGGAATTCTATTTAATTTGAAACATTGCATTGTCTTTTTAAGAATATTGAGGTGATTAAATTAAATTGGAAATCAAATTTTGGTTTTTACAGTAACAGGTGATTTCAATAATATTGAATATCGCATACTAATTCACTCTCAGAGACAGATCTGTCATGAAAGCGAAACTCTTAGTTTTAGGTCCGATACAGAGTATCCCAGGTTGTCTGTTCTTGGTAGATGAAGGTAGATTTAGACTAGGATAAGGTGCTTTGTGATGTTATTCCCAGTAAAAACCTTTTGTAGCGTTATTGGTTTGGAAAATTAGAATTCTTAGCTTTTTTAATAATGGAGATATTCGACTAGAACGACCAACTTAGGGCACTCTGTATTAGCACGAAATTTAAAAAAAACCGTTTCCAATTGACAGATTGGATATTTTTACTGGAAATTCTAGAGGTCAAACTTGTTGCAGTTCACTGCGACATAATATTTGTAACATGGTTATGGGCCCAGTAATAGAAACCTTTTTTCTCAATTTAATGTTGTGAATAGTATAAAACTAGGTATAACCAAATTAAATGGAAATAACTACCCAATATGGACGTATAAAATGGAATTATTGCTCCGTAAAGAAAACTTGTGGGATGTTGTAACAAATGATAGAGGAATGGGAAGCAAGAGATGTAAATGCAAGAGCTACTATAGGGTTATTGATTGAAGGTGGTCAGTTGCATCATATTAGAAATGATAATACAGCGAAAATATCACGGGAGAATTTAGAGCATTATTATGAAAAACCTTCATTAATCACCAAGGTATTTTTATTGAAACAATTGTGTCGAATGAGATTAGACGAAAAAGGAAACTTAGAAGAACACGTTCAGCAAATGGAGGATATTGTTTACAAATTGAAAATAATGAGTGAAAATTTTCGTGAACAACTTATAGTAACTTTTATGCTTTGTAGCTTATCAGAGAGCTATGCTCCATTAATAAACGCACTTGAAAGCAGACCAGAAAAGGAACTGACAATAAGTTTTGTAAAAGGAAAGCTAATTGGTGAATATAAACGAAACAATGAACATAAAGATGTGATTTCAAGCGAAGTTCAATATTCAGTACTAAAAGCTAAGAAGAAATATGAAAAGCAATGCCATTTTTGTAAAAGAGAAGAGCACCTGAAAAAGGACTTATTTTCTTAAGAATAAAGGAAAATACAAAAATAATTGGCTACAAAAAGAAAATGAAGAAGAAGATGAGACAAACAGCTGTTTCGGATTGGGGTTTGGGAGACGTAGTGATAGTTGGTATGTCGATTCTGGTGCGACCTGTTAGATGTCAAACAATCAAAAGTATTTTGTGAAGTTGGACTGAAATCAAAAGGAATGGGAATTGTTCGCTTGAACATCGATCATGGTAATGAAATTAGTAAAATACAATTAAATGATGTTTCGTATATTCCAGAATTAGAAAGTAGTTTATTATCTGCCAGAAAAGCTACAGAAAATGATCTATGCTTTAACTTTAACGGCGAAGAATGTATAATACCAGACCAAAATGGAAATGTTTTTGTAAGAGCTGCAATAAATCAACATTTATTTAAGATTGATCTTCACCAAAATAATGCATGTAAATTACAAGAGGTGCCAGGTTCAGAAGGGCCATACATGGGTGGCACAAAAAATTTGGACATCGTCATCCAGATGCAATAAAGCAACTTTACAAGGTGTGGCAATTAAGTTCCGGAAATTTGTCAATAAAAAACAAGCTAAATTTTATTATCGACCTTTACAATAGTCTCCCATTAACTTTACACAACGATTCCAACTTTGCTCCCACGATTCAAAGCACCCTTGGTAATCCTCTGAAGTTAACCCGTTCAGCTTCTTTGACCTCCTCTTCGCTACCATGATAAGTTCCCTTGAGGTGTGACTTCATCTTCGGGAATAAGATAAAGTCGCAGGGGGCAATATCGGGGCTATAGGGTCGGTGCGGCATCGTTGGAATGCCTTTTTTCGCCAAAAACTCTTGCACAATGAACGAGGAATGGGCCGGCGCGTTGTCGTGGTGCAAGATCCAGTCGTTCTTGGCGAGTTCGGGTCGCACACATTGCCTTCAGTTGCGACTTGGGCATCCTCGCTTTTGTTGGACGCTCCCTACCCTTTCCTACCCACTGCTGACTTTGTTTATGGGTCTCGGGGTCATCCTCAAATATCCAGGTTTCATCTGCAGTGATTACCCGACTCATCCAGTCTCTGCCGTCGCTCTGAATGCGGGACAACTAATCCTCGCAGATCGATTTTCGCATTTGTTTTTGTTCATGGGTGAGAACTTTAGGCACCATCTTTGCGCAAATCTTTCGCATGTTCAAATCCTCGTGTAACATTTTGCGGACGGTTTCTTTGTTGATATTTAACTCGTCAGACAACGCACGAATGCTTAGGCGCCGATCAGATGTGATCAGCGTGCGCAAACGGTCGAGAGGTTACGGGAGCTCCTGCACGTGGATCATCTTTGACCGCTTTACGCCCCTGCTTGAACCGCTTCGCCCATTCAAACACGCGTATTTTCCACATGCACTTGTCTCCATACACCACCTGCAATTTTCGGAGGATTCCCAAGTGATTTTCGCCAGATTTCACTAAAAATTGAATCACAACACGTTGCTTGTAATGTGAGTCGCTCATTTTCACGACGCCACTATAAAAGTGTCTTTCAAAAAATACGCACAAAACACAAACCAAACGTGCTGTCGACTTCAGCCTTGGACTGAAACTGACGAAAGGGTCCCCTTCTCTAGACAGATGTTGACGAACGACGCAGTGTTGTCAGTTCCCGAGTTATGACTAAATGCCCGGAACTTAATTGCCACACCTGAAGATGAAGAAATGGTTACAGGTATTAACTTGACAAAGTGTCATGAAGAAGTAACGTGTGACAGCTGTCTTGCAGGAAAGATGCCACAAAAACCTTTTGCATCCGAAACATGGAATCAAAGCAAAGGTATTTTAGATTTAGTATACAGTGACTTGTGTGGACCCATACAGACTACAACATTTGCTAGTAATCGATACATTCTTACTATAATTAATGATGATAGTTCATACACTATTGTTTATTTTTTGAAAAATAAAACTGAAGTTTTACCAAGGTTTCAGGAATATATAAGGCTAGTAGAAAATCAGTTTAAGTTAAAACCAAAAATAATCAGATCTGACAGAGGAGGCGAATACGTCAATAGAGAATTTCAAGACTTCTTATGCCCGGTTTCTGAAAGCAATTTATCTAACCGATAAAGTTATGCATTTCATAAATTGCCAAAAGGTGTTTCTAAAACGTTATGTTGCATTTATGGGACCGATATCGGCTTCATAAGTTATCGGAGCAAGTTGGTGCGATAAGTTATGTAGCGCCGGCGCATTCTACATCGTTTGAGGTTTCGCGCGGCTTTTTTTCAATTACCGATCGCTAACAGCAGGTTATGTTTAAGATGAAAGTACCGGTATAGAACGACAGTATTGTTGAAAAATGTATAATGTATACTTTTTTAAAGTATTTTTTTGTTTTTCTAGTGTTGCAAGTGCAGTAGCCACCTATCGGTTTCTCTCGTAACTACTTAACAAACCGATAGTTATAAAGTAGAGTACAATATTTTGAGCAACTCTTAAGAAGTTTATCGGTTCCATAAAGTTATGCATCCGATAACTACATGATACATAACACCAGCTTTTAGAAACCGGGCATTAAAGGAGAAAGTTATAGTATCACAACTAACAGCTCCATATTCCCCACAGCAAAATGGGAAGGCTGAACGTAAACACGGGACATTGGTGGAAATGTCAAAATTTATGTTGTTAGAAGCTAACCTTGAAAAAGAGTTTTGGGGAGAGACAATCCGTACAGCAAATTATCTGCAAAATCGACTTCCTATAAGTGGAAAGGACATAACTCCATATGAACTATGGTATGGTGTAAAACCAAACATAAGTCATTTGAGAACTTTTGGTGGTAGCACAGCTTATAGTTTAATACCACTTGAAAACTTGATGATAATTCGAAGAATGTTATATTTGTGGGATACGAAGATAACCAAAGTTGCCTAAAGTTGTTAAGTTGCGAGAGAATTACCAACAGATTTAAACATATTGAAACCAAATATAATTTTTGTAAAGATTTAAATAATAACAATGTTGTAATGTTTCAGTACTGTCCCACAGATTCCATGGTTGCAGATGCGCTTACTAAACCATTTGCTGGTAGTTTGGACGACATGTAGCTTCAATGGGTTTGTTAGTTTTCTAAATAAATGAATAAATAGTTAGTATGCTAGCGAGCAATGTAAGTTCCTACAAAATGTAGCAGATACAGTTCTTTGGAATATTCCAACAGTTTTTTGTGTAGTATAAATTGAGATACTTCTAGAACATAGAAGCTTGTAAATGTAGTCACGTTTGGTATATACAGAAAGGTAATATTGCGAAACTAAACAGACTCATTTGAATTCAGCGCCAGCGGTTCTCACTCTATTTTTGTTATAACAACAGAAAGGTAAACTAAAGAGTCAGAGAACAGATGGAAAAAAGTTGAAACGAATAAAAATGTCGATTGAATTCATGAGAAGAAAAATTTCTTCTAACCAATCTCCGATTCTTTGAATGTAAACTTTAATTGACTTGGTTGAAAGACAGTGATAACTTAATGTCTAATCGAGTGCAACAACACAAGATCAAAACGAAATAAGGCGACATAATTAAAAACCTACGCTTTCAACATCGAATTGTCTTTTTCAGACAGAAAGTTGATTCCTCTACTTAACTAGTAGACATACAAAAGAAGTCTGTCTAGTTTTATTCGGCAAACTATAATTAAGAGCGTTATGGTTTGATGATAGCCTGAACACAATTCCCAACAATTTCTTCGAACGCAGTATTTGAATTGCTTACCAGTTTTTTGTTTTTCAATAACATTCAATTAAACGAACGAGATGAAATATGTAATCAATATACGATAGCCATAATAGCTTGGATACGTCAATAAACAGTACCTGAAATAATTACATTTATCTTTATTTATTGTTTTAGCTTCTACATTTTTCTTTCTGGTTTTTTCTTTTATTTTGATAAAAGAAAACGCACAGCATTTTTCAACTTTTTTATTTTATAGGACTAATTAGTAACAAAAACTTTGCATGTAGTCAATTTTTTCTGTCGGTTCTCGTATGGCGACGACTTCTCACATTCACAGTTTTTTCAGAACCTGTGCTTAACCCCTCATTAATATAGGTTGAGTAAGAATATTGGTTACAACTTAAACATTTATTTACAGATAATAAAATCGTCTAATTTTTGGTGTTCATTCCTGCTTAGCAACGTAGGAAAATGCAATAACGGCTCCCATATAAATTTTTATGAAAACAATTTTATTGTCATAATAATCTCATTAATAAAGTCAGGCATTAGAAACCTAATCCTAAAAGGGTCAGTTTTCTATTGGGAAATGATGATTAAGGGTGCAGTGCTTGTTTATAAGAAGACATGACCTTAATCCTTTGAATTTTTTTTTAATGGCAAGGGAATTTCAGATCTTGAAAACTGTAAACACGTCACCATTGTTTTTAAAGCACGGATGGATTAAAAACAATTATTACGGCGGAAGAAAGTATAATTGTGTAAAAGGTTGCAAAAATAATCCAAAACTGAAAAATGATTAATTTACGTTATTTGTATTAGAAAGTTTTTAATAAAAATAAAAGCCTAAAAATTAACAAACTTGTTTTGTATGTACTATAAATTAATTGAAATTCCAATTAAATGCTGTTTTTTGACAATAATTAATAATGTTAATAATTAAAGAATCTTGTGAATCCGGTAATAAATATGCATCAATCGTAATAACTTATCGAAATAGAAAGTTATTTAGTTAAAGCAGTATTACATAATTAACATTAATTTTTTTATTGTTGCAGGTAAGCAGCACAATTCTACTTCAGTTTTTCTTACAAACGAAGCGAGGTAAGACTGGGAAATTTTGATTTATTAATAAATGTAGAAATTGGTGTCACGTACTTCATTTATTATGTTATCACGTCGATTCATGTAAAAAATATTTCTAAATTATTTATTAATCAGATTTTACAAAGAAAAACTTTTACTTTTTTGCAGTTAATTACGATTCTATTGAAAAATCTGGTCGGGTCTTAATTTAATATTTTACACTTGATTGGAATATTAACATCACTGACACAGCATGCTTTGTATATCTTTAAAAGAAAATGTTCTTTAAGATTTTTTTTTATTTTACGTTTTTCTTGGATATTTTAAATTAGTGCTTATTCTAGCATTTGTTGATTCCTTTTTCAGTATAAATTGCATCTAGTATGTAATAGAAAACAAACAATTATCTCTAGTTTAACTTATTCTTTTTCAAAGGTTCGATTTGGCTCTCGAGAAGTTGTTTCAAATCTAAACTTCTATTACCAGTTTTTTAGATAAAATCTCGGTAACCTTTCTTTACTTTTAGTGTTTAGTTAGCGAAACCATTTTGTTATCTTTGAGTGTCTCTCCGAATCGCCTTGAAAAACGTAAACAAATTTTATGTTGTTAAGCAAATTTGCTTTTTCTTTCGTTTCTTTCTTTATAATATTTTTTGTGAGAGCACTGATCATATGTGCTATAAGGAAGTAACAACTATCTAAATTGAAATTCAAATCTTAAATTAGAAATTTCCAAAAACCCTTCGGATTTTTTAAAAATTAGACTGTATTCATCGGATGAATTCAGTATAAGAAGTATTTGTTTACTCGAGAATAGAAATGACGAAAAAAAATGAAAATTTCTGAAAAACACTCTTACGTCATCTTACCAGTTTAAACACTTCCCTTAGAATTCTTGACCGTTGGAAAAGGTCCCCCGTTCCATTTGTTGCTAACATTTTTTTCTTTAATAAACTCGACACTTTATTTTGAGATTTTTAGCTCATCTGGAATGAGTGATTACGAAAACCGTTTTTCAGAAATTCGTAACTTTGCCCTCAAATCCCCTCAGCAGACCCGACGACTCTTCCAAATATTATAAAACTTTTCATTTTCGTGCTGGAAAGATTGGCAAAACGTTACCATTTATAATAGTTGGCAAAATAAGTTCCAACTTGAATTGACATAGGAGTAGTTTCCTAGTCTTGAGATATTTTTATTTAAAAGAAATTTTAATAATTAATGCTAATATATACTAAAAAATGATCTTCTTCGTCCACTTTTATTTTTAATACACATAGACTGACATGTTCTCTAGATATATTATTATCATCATCCAACGTTTTTCTTGTTTTCTGAAAATTTACTGCATCTTGTTTCATGTATCTGCCATGTGTCCAATGAACAGTGAAAACAACATATCATAAAGCTCCGTCAGAACTAATAAATATTACAGAACAGCATTTTATGAAAATGTAAAAGAAACTTCGTGGTTAGGACTATGTTAGATACTTCTATTTTTGAACCTCTTATTTAGAAATAATGAAAATTGTTCGAAAGCTTTTAAAAGAGTTTTTAAAGTATAAATTGAATCATAAACGAGAAGATTTATTACTTTAATAAAAATTTAAATTTATTTGTTTTTTACAGTTTTAATGCACATAAAGTTCTTATAATGTGCGATTATAAATACCAAGGGGGATATGATGTTGTTCAATTTATTACACAACGGCATACTTCAAAATGCATACTTGATCTCTCTAGTAGTTGCATGTGTGTTGTGATATTTCAAAGTTATTTATGAGAGACGAATAAATACTTGCTTGAATTATTACATAATCGATACGCCTTTCTAGAAGAATAATCAGATCGAATACATTAACTGCATTGTATGTGTGCATGTAGGCCAATTAAACGAAAAAGTACAAGTTCTGCACCACTATTACAAGTGTCAACATATTAGGCAAGAAAAGCACATTTTTATCATGTATAAGTAAATGGCAATCAAATCAATGTTATTCAAACAATATTTAAAGAAGTCAAATTATAAACTTATTTTTGGATGCCACTTTGTAAAGTTGTATGCTAGCAAATCTTAATTTACGTGGAAAATTATTTTAAAATATTTCTATTTTGGAAACTTTGAAGTCACTGACTATCAAGACATATCTCCTAAGGATATGTAGTGATTTCCAGTTAGCAATCGTAAGATTGTTCTCAGGATAGGATTGTCGAGCTAAATTTGCCTAATTCTATTTCTACACTCTAGTAGTACTTAAGTACAGTTAACTTGGATGTTAGGGTAGATCGCTACAAAATACCTTGTCAATTTTATATCCTACGATTTGTGTCCACTATCGATAGTGTGAATTTGACTATCAATATTGTTGCGTAGCCCAGAGGACAAATCATAGATTCGAGCAACATGTTGAGAATATCCGTTCAAGTACAAGGTGTAAGGTAACTTGGAGAGCAAACAAATTTTAGATTTTATACGTTTATTAAAATCAACAACGAATTCACAACAAACAAAAATTAGGTCAACATGTAGATTAATGAAAAGTTCTTAAACAAAGTAGCTTTTACAAATATTGAGAACTAAGTACTCATTTGACTGCCACCTTTAGAGAATTTATTTTTAATTACCCTGTAGTTTTTCTTAATTTGACGGTTTGCTCCTGATTTCTGATGCAATCGTAGATGAGAACCAGTTTTACCGATAGGCAGCTATAATTGTGAGAGAGTTTGAATGTAAAAATATGCAGTCATAAATGATAGCTGCAACTACGAGGGTGGTTTGATAAGTCTTTAGCCTAACATAGAAAGAAGTGTTTTTTTTTGGTCAAAATCGATTTTATTTCTTTACATAGTCCAAGTCTACACACTTTATCCAGCGATGATCCCACTTTTTGATCCCCTCTAAACAATACGATACTTCTTCCCTCCAAGCTATGTTTTCATGCTTGGAAAGAGAAAATAGTCGCTCGGGGCCAGGTCTAGAGAATACGGGGGCGTTGGGGACTAATTTGAAGCCAAGTTTATGAATTTTGGCCATCGCGACCATCGACGCGTGACCCAGCGCAATGTCACGATGAAAGAGGACTGTCTTCCTCTGCATTTGAAGTCGTTTCAACTGGATTTCTTTCTTCAACCTGTCCAATAATGAAGCATAATACAATCCTGTTATTGTTTTTCCCTTCTGCAAATAGTCTATGAACAATATGCCATGTGAATCTCAAAAAATAGTCGCCATCACTTTTCCGGCCGTCTTCGTCTTCTTCGGAGCAGGTTTCCTTGTTGAAGTCCACTGTTTTGACTGCTTCTTGGTCTCTGGTGTGTAATAATGGACGATTTCTCATTAACAGTTACAAATCGCCGCAAAAGTCCATTCAATTACGCTTAAATCGAATCAACAGTTCGTTTGAGGTGTTCATGCGCACGCGTTTTTGGTCCAATGTCAACAAGCGTGGCACCCATCGGGCGCACAGTTTCCTCATGTGCAAATCTTCATGTAATATTTTAAACGCGTTCTTTTGATATGCCTACGGTCTGTGCTATATCTCTTATTTTCATTTTATGATCTTTTAACACGTTCTTATGGACTTTTTCGATGATATCCTCAACGTTGCTGTTTTTGGCCTTCCCGGACGCTCTTCATCAAACACAGTCGTACGGCCACGTTTGAACTCTGCCACCCAGTTTTCTACGTTGGCAAACAAAGGGAAAGACTCCCCGTAGACAGTGTTTAACGTGGCTTTTATTTCCGCTGGAGTTTGACCCTTCAAACGCGAGAATTTTATAACTGAACGATTAGACTGGCTCCATTTTTTAAAAATCACTGGCACCGACTGACAAAAATGACTGTCAAACAAATACTGCACGTCAAAAATGGCTGACATTTTCAGCAGTGCCACGTGAAGGATGGACCATCGTAACTATAAAAGCATTTTGTCCTGTGGCGCCATTTTGATGCTCAGGCTAAAGACATATCAAACCATCCTCGTATATCCGTAATATCGATGTTACGTTACAATCTCCAGTTTCGTGTAGTGTCCGTTCGAGGTAGACGTCGGTAGTGCTTCCTCCCAACCTTTGCTTTTTGTTCGTGTTCCCCCGGGTGGCGTATCCTGTTACCTGCTGCTTCCTGGCAATCTTCGTATGAAGGAGCAAAGGTCAAGAGCAGCGCCTGTCGTACATCCCGGTGTCTCATATCACCTGCGTACGTCGTTGTCTTGGGGGAGAGGCTCGAATATTGGCGCGGGTTTGACCTTCTTTTCTCTTCCGGGTGTCCGCATTCCGAACGCGTCGCGGGCCGAGGCGTTAGTAGGCTTGACCGTCCCGAAGTCCTCTTTGCCACCGCCACTGTTTGCCCCTAGTGGCCGCTACCGACTCACCCCTTACATCGCACGAATAGGGGTGTGGCTGTCAAAAACCATTTGTATGCTTCATCCACTTGTTTATCGCGAGTTTAAGTTCTCCTCCTGCGTACGTTGTTCACTTCTTCACCGTCACCATCATCATATGGACCAACACTTGCCCACGACAGCCAATGGATATCTAATCATATCCATTGCCCACGTCGCGGGCCCCAATAACGGCCTTCTCGTCTTTACCATAGCACGTGGACACCTACAACACATAAGGGTCAATGACCCCACAACATCACCACTTCGCTTGACGCTATAAGGGACAACTCCAAGAAGCCTCCGCCAGCGAGCCGACGACGCCCCTATCACGCCATCCATCTTCAATAATTCAACTTTATTAAAATCCAGCGTATGCCACGCCCACGGGGAGCGCCCACCAACACCAACTTCAGGTACTTACATCAAACGCCGCTCGCACCAAAACATCAACGGTCTTCACCGGACGCTGCTACTATTATCACCAATGCTGTAAGACCGTCTATCTACCTCTTGATGTACTCCGAGTTCTACATGGTTCAAATTTACCTTTCCACTTCCAACGGCTGGCCCGGTGTCGATGAACGGGAATGGTGGACGTATTCTCCCTCGCTATCTAACAACCACCAGCCACTAGGCTCCAGGGGGAGGTTAAAACGGCCTCCCGCCTGCGGCGAGAAACTAACGGTGAGTTCGTTCGTTCGTTGTTACAACCTTCATAAAAGATTGTAGCTCAACCTATCGCCTCCACCAAAAATGTCACGAATCCCAGGGGAGAAATTGTGGGTCAAAATAGGACAAGATAATGTGTTCAAAATATCCATTCAAATACAAGGTGTATGTAACAAGCTTTACATTTTACAAATACATTAAAATCAAGAAATAATCCACGCAAAAATAAAAAGTAAGATAAGGAGTAAGGCTGTAATCTTGCTGAATTCTTGTAAAGTGATCACTAGTACTGATTTAAATTCAGCAAAACTGACTTCCTTAAATTGATCTAAATCCTTTGTTCTGCTTCAACCTTGTGCATAACTGCAAGTTGTGAAAGTAATAGTAACTTTAACTTAGAATTAATGTGAAATGCGAAATGCTGGTTAAGTATTTCTTATTAGATGAAACTGAATTGAAATCTGAACATAGTAAAGCAACCAGGAAAATAACTAGAAACGTTATTCTAAACGAAGGAAAAAAATAAAGAACAGAGAAAACTTAAAATAGTATTTTTAGAGCTGGGTTTATAGTTTTGGGCATTCGTACACTATTGGACAAAAGTAGAGCAACAAAATCAATTTTTTTCACAAACTTTTCTAAGTTTATTGAATTAACTTAATTATTGAGTTACTGTAACTGAAACATTTTCTTCCTTTTATGCGCTGTTTATTGTACAAATTTAATTAACTTTTCCTAACCTTTATTGTACAAAATATTTAAAAATCCTACGACAAAAGTAAAGCAACAAATGCATTATGTCATTATCTTTTATTCAAAACACAACCAACAAAGGAAAACGAGGAAAATAACAATGGCAAACGATAAAATCAATTCACTTGAAGTTGATAGTTGATGGCGTATCTATTATTTTGCAAAACTTTTTCACACACAAGCGATTAAATTTTGTATGACCTTAGCGGGGAGTATTTCCCATACTTCTTGGATTTTCGTTAGCAGACCTTCCACAAGCTTTCAATGGGATTTAAGTCGGGCGATTGCGCTGGCCAGTTCATAACATTAACGTTATTTTCTTGGAACTACTCTTGAACTTTTCGTGAAGCATTCTTTGGGTCTTTATCTTGTTGAAAAACGAATTTTAAGGGCATTTCCAATTCTGCATAACATTTTGTAATATGTCCCTGTAGACAAAGCGATTTATTTCATTTCATAAATGACGTATAGAGGCTCAACGCCATTCCATGAGAAATATGCCGATAGAAAGACACTACATTTACCATGTTTTACTGTAGGAGTAACGTACTAGGGATTAAATCTAGTATTAATTGGGCGCCTTACGCGCTTCATTCTATCAGAATTAAATATTTTACAGCGAGTTTCATCAGAAAACAATATTTTTCTCCAGTCGTCAACCGACCAATTTAAATGGTTTCTTGCGAATTCAACTCTAGCACGTCTATTTTCCTACTAATAAGTGGTTTTTTAGCAGGGCGTTTGCTAAATAATTTGGCTTCGACAAGCATTCTCTGAACCAACTGTTCTTGTACCAACTTCTAGTTCAGAAATTTCAGGAATAATCCTCGGTGCACATTTCAACGGGTAATTTTGAGAAATTCGTGTGATGCGTTTATCTATCCATATTGAAGGTTTTCTTGATCTTCCTGATTTTGGCATTTTCTCTAAGTGTCCTCGTTCGTTGTCCCGAAAAATAATTCTGTAAACACTGTATTTAGGCAAAATAAACCGTCTTGAAATGCGTGCTAGCTTTTTTCCTTCCAAATAGTTAGGCATTAACGACTATTTGCTTCAGACAGACAGACAAATTGGTTTACCTTTGGACATTATAATTTTGACTGTTGTAGACAAACTAAACTTATTGTAGAAATTTTAGTAGATAATAACCACTATAATTGTTTTTCAGCCAATAATTAAAAATGTTGTTATACTTTTGTCGCTTTGTCACTGCCGCTTTTATGCTAACAACAATTTAAACTCAAAGGTTTTTATTGTTGTGATCTTTTTTTATCACATTTTCGTGGGAGACCCCACCGTGACTTCAAATGCTGATTAAAAAAGAATAAGTGCGTGAAAAAATTAAATGATGCTTTTGATGAAAAAAGTTCTTTTCGGACAACAGTGTATTGGTGGTACACTAAATTTAAATGATGACGGGTAAGAATAGTAACATACTAGAAGAAAGAAGAGGACGTCCTAACATTGCAGTCACTCTAGAATAATAAGAAATAATCGCCGATTAGCTTGTCGGGGAAGTCAGAACATTATGGGCATTGGATCGACAGTGCTGCGGTAGAAACCATATTAGACCAACACTTCTATGTTAGAAGAATTGTGTCTCGTCAGGTACCATATACACTAAGTCAAGAACAAAAAGGTACACGAATTGATTGGTGTCATTACATGATTGAAAGATTTGATAATAACAGTTTGATCCAAAATTAAAAAGACAATCAAGAGTGTGAATCTTAGAAAGTAAAGAAAAGCCAACAAAAGCAAGATTTCGAAGTGTTGGAAAGAAAATTATCTTTAGTTTTTTTGCTATAAGTACAGTAATAAACACAAAAGACCGGTACAGCTGAGTGGTACTACATTAGCCTTAGCTTACTACGAGACCGAAGACAGCATTCAACTTCACCACGACAATGCTGCTGCACGTGCAGTCTGCAGAACTTTGGATTTCTTGATTTGATTTTTATGCGATTTTTTTTATTTCCTATAGTAAAAAAACCTTTTGGAACAACTAGTAAAACTTAGCTGAATGTTTGATTTCATTTCTAGGTTTCACAGACTCCAACATTTAAGTTTATTATTCTTCACTTGGATATCACTGAAAACTAGGTCTTTCGTATTGCGATTTGTTCTAAAGACTCTATTGATATGGTCCGTAGAATTTTCCTCCTTGTCACTTTCTCGCATGTACCTACCATCCAGATCTGTAAGATAGCATACAACTTTCCAGATTTTTACTATTGATTTTGACAGATGTCGATTGCTAAATATTGTGTGGGATTAGTACTACGGTGAAGCTTTAAGTTCTTCCCGCTTGTTTTAAGCAGAATATGCTTTTTGCGTTCCCTGTGGTATTTTCTGCATTCTAGCTATTGGTTAATTGTAGTCTATCTATCAGAATTCGTATTTTTTTCTGATCATGCTGTACTTTCTTGTTATAAAATTTAATATGATATATATTACCTTTCTTACTTCCTATTGAGATTATTTTTAACATGGCAAGATCTATTTTGAACCATCTCCATCTTCATTAGACTTAAAATAGACAGGTAAAGGAACATATAAGCCGGACACGGTATTTGACTGAAATCGTCTAAGGGAAAACTTTTAGAAACTTGTTTCTGTTAAACTTCTGCCTGAAAGTTAACTTTTGTTGCTAAATTTGTCTTTATACGACTTAATTCGGTCCTAGGAGCCAAACTTGTTTAGCTCTGGTCTAACTATAATAACAAAAATATCCAGACTTTGGAAGAATTAATAAAGGAAATAAGTTTCTGGAATTAACTATGATAAATACTTATGCAATATACACAATTCAAATGCACAATAAATTAGTTCTGAGCGTGGTCAAAGAGAGACAGTATTTTGTTACGAGAAAGAGAACCCTTAAAAGATTGAAAGTTAATATTGTAGTAATACTCATCAATTATTCTCCGACTGTTTCATTTATCTTAAACAAACCTTGATTGGGCAAGCTAGTTGGCTGAGATTAAGCAAGTCGTAACATTTTTATAAAATATTTTGGCACAATCTAATCTATCTAACGTATGCAAATACGGTTCATTTGCAGGACAAAAACAATTAATTTAATTTAACAATGTTAGCAAAACTATTACGTGTGAATGTAGGTTTGTAATTAGATTTATAGCATTCGTGTTAAAAAAAAGGTAAAATTATCTCTTTCTTTAATTCATCTCTGCCACTATGAATACTTATTACATGTAATTTATCTCGAAGTTCATCCAACAAATTTAACAGCATTAGTTACTCCATTTACCACCAACTCGACCTAATTTCAGAACAAAAAACCAACATTTCATTTGAACAAGATTCATTGCTATATATAAGTTTCTCAAACAACTAGTTGAAAATCACCACATCCACACCTACCGTTTTCTGAGGATAAAAAAAACCGAAAAGTTTATTGATAACAAAGTTACGTAAAATGGCCAAAGTGACAAACTTTAACATTTCTAAAGTTTAACAATATTGATGTGCCTACTATCTTATAAGTTTCACAGGGAAAAATTTTTATGTTGCTCAGATTTTAGACATAAAAGTTTCTCCCCTGCCAAAAATTTGATACGCGAAAAGCAAATGAGTTCGGGGGACACATGCACGCACTCATAATATATGCTGCGTGTGTTCTCTTGTTTTTAGTGCGTATCTACTTAATAATACACTTTAATTTTCTTTTCTCCTGTCAAGCGCTTTAGTTTCGGTTTTATTTTCTTCATTAATTTTTAATGGACCTACGTGAGTGGGAATGCTTGGAGAATTAGTTATTGCAAACGTTAATTGATTCTCTTGTTTTTCTTTAGGTTTACTAATAGTAATAGTGCACTTATTAATTAGTGTGGAAAAATATAAATAAACGAAATGAAATAAAATTACCAATTATTATAAATGTAAACAAAAATTATAAATTACTCAAAAATAGCTAATTTTCAAGTTAGAAAGCTGTAATGAAAGTAAAAATGTATTAATGCGACAGGAAAAATTCTCTTTTACATTGTAAATGTTTATATTCTCATTCTCAAGAGAGCCTTTTATGTTTCTTTAATTTAATTACTACAGTGTTTATTATTGTACTAATTGGTATGTAAATCTTTTATTCAAATTTAAACTAGCTGATTTTATCGCTCTATGTGTGTAACTTTTGTTGCTAAGATTACTTAACGAGGTAACCATTAAAATAAGAAATGCCATCCTTTCCGTTTTTAGAATGAAGTTGGGAATACTAGATCGTTATCATATATAGTTTTAATTGCACCGTCACTATTACTTTCTGCATACTAATGACGTGGTTATAAAAAGTTGACGACTGCAATAAAATGCAGTGATCTTATAAAGTAGTTCAGTGGTAACTTTTATTAGTAAATTAATTAATTGGAAAGTTTAATCAACAGGAAAGTGATGAAAAAATACAATGACACTTCTGCATTAGAGCAAGTTTACTCCACATCGATTTCGCTTGATGTGGTAATTATATAAAAGTCAATTTCTCACTTAAGTTCAGAAGATTTAGCAATAAGTCTTGGATTGTTGAAATCGTTATCAAATTGTTTTCTTTTAAATTCTCACTTACTTATTTAATCAGCATACCAGCAGTCAATTACAGACTAATTAGTACAGATAGGAGTAGATTTTAAGATATTTATACTCATGATAGATAAATAGGCACAGAAGTTAAAACCATTGTTAAGAATTCAATTTAACTTTTGAATTAACTAGTTTTCGTTTCTTGAACTTTAGTATTTATTTAATAGCGAAAAAAGGTATGTATTTTGTTTAAAGACAGCAACAAAAATAGCCATAGCTAAAACTTTCAATGGAAAGTAACTTTGTGATATTTCTAACTTTATATTAAAAGTCTGGCTCTTGAAGAGGTGCTCAGATTTCATGACTGTTTCTGCGAACGTAACCTGGAGCATTAAAAATAATTTTCTGAAAATACAGTTGCGTTAGGAAAAGTTGAATTGTGTGAATATATAACGTGTTGACAAACTAAGCTAAATTATATACGATGAAACAGAGGTCAACAGCTTTATTGAACATAAAATTGTGTGTAAATGATTTTTCCATAAAACGCCTTTAGCATATTGCGTAAACCAGACAGCATGCAATTGAGGGTTGTCTTATTTATTTAATTATAAATTTAACAGCCTGGAGAAAAAAATAAAATTGATACCTCCATATTATTACATGCCGGTTGTAACGATAAAGATTTTGAAAGCGTATAAAGAATCTTCTGGTAGCAAATAAAAGTTTCTATTAAGGAAGTAAATAAAGCTTTGTCGTTTCAAGATCAAAGCTTAAAATGTGAATTGTTGAGTAATAGGCTTCGGAAATTCCTTTGCTACTGACGATTGTTTAAAAAATTGTTATTACAAGAAATCTAATCTGTGTTGCAAGCTCCATTTATCTTTGTCTAACATATATCAATGCACTAATAAAGATATGTCGGGATTTGCAAAGGAAACTAGTGACGTGGGAATCTTCTCTTGTAATCATTGTGTTACGTTTTGACAAAAACGTGTTTTTATTTTTAATATTTATTTTTACTTAATTTCTTACAATTTATTTCCAGTATTTATTTACACTAAATTATTTATTTATTTATGTGCAGAAGAATTTATTTATCACTAATTAACATTTATTTCGTTCGTAACTACTAGCTGATTGACTGTAGAACTGCCCTCGTTCTTGATGAGCCCAGAAAGTTCGCGCTCTTTCTCAAACATTCGACGGTGGAAACTCTGGATAGTTCGAGATTTCTCCGGCACATTTGGCCAGCTTGTTCGAGACTGTTCGGGACTTTTTCTAGTATATTTGAGGGGTGGCGTGTTACAATTGTAACTTTATTAGTTGCTAAGAATCTTTATTATTTATTTGTGTGAAAGTGACATTTTCATATTAAGAACTTACGATTTGAGTCTACCAGTTTCTTTAACTTCACCTTCTATCGTGAACTTCGGCGTGTATGTTGCTAAGCGAATCACTAGGAAAATTTGAATTTTAATCTTTTGCTTTGAAACCTTGAGAATGAAAACGAAACTCTTGGGAAATCTAGTTATATAAAAATGCCTTTTCATTGATAAAGATTTTTTACAAAAAAAATTATCCGATTACAAGATGAAGACTGACAGATTACAGAATGTAGGCTCGGTTACAATTTATTATGCATTTCACTCCATTCAGACTGTCTGCAAATTAAAAATAGAATCTTTAAGTTCCTTAGACGTAGGTTTCGATGTTTTTATTGTTATAGCACCTACTTGAAGAGGGCGTCCCGTCGCGTCGTAGTTTTGCTTGTCCAACATCGATGGCAGTCTTCACAGCCTATTTCTCGTGTAATATTTTAACTAATACTTTTTGCTTCACCTTGCTGGCATTTCCATTATTCAAATTGCCTAGTTGCATGTATTGTTACACTTCTATTATCCCCATTTATATTTGAAGGATTAATCTAACTTAATCATCATAAAAGGGAATATTACCAAATAGTCAATAATGAAAGTAGAAGAACCGTTTTCCTTTTTACTGGTAGCCAACCTAGTTGTAATGTCTGGTTTTAATTTATACCAAAAAAAAATTTTATATCAAAATATATACCAAATTGGGCACATTGTGATTTTAAAAACGTACAATAGAATCTTTTAGATTACCTACGCTAGACGTAACCAAAATATGCATAGAATAAATAGATACATTACGAAGGCACAAGTATGTAAAACACTGAACTCTCAGACACGGAATGAGCACTAGAGCATAAATTGCAACCAAACTGTGTTCTACTAAGTATTACGGTATGTAACAATTGGAGGTGCCACGAATATCAGTGGTAGGTTATAATGAATAAAAACAAATTTTTTAGCATTTTTTTGGTAGCAAGCGATTGCACTTTTTGTCATAGATAATCCTGCTTCTGAAAAAAGCCTCTTACTACATACACTACTGTCAGGAGACGATAGGTAAATTGGATAGTGTTTTGCGTTTGTCGACCACCACTTATAAGGGTCTGTCGTCCGATTTAGGCCAATAGTTTTCAAATACAAATCTCATTTGCAATAGCACTTGCCTCCATAACCTCATTCTGCATATTGCCTGCACCTATAGCGATTTCCTCGAAACAGTTCTCGAAACTGTCGTGTATTTCAATGGTTCTATCATTTTTCTTGGGGTTTCCTTTTTTACTAGGTGGAGAAGAATCATTATCGGTACTGCTAGATTCATCACAACAAATTTTCAGAGTTCCTAAAAGAATTTCTTGACTGGCTCTTTCCGTTTGAACTAATCCCAGGAAACTTGTTTTGAATCGCGGGTCAAGAAAAGTGGCAACCAGGTATTTGTCATTGTCATTAAAGTCAAACCGTTTTTGAAGCTCAACTTAACAATGTGACGACATGTGGAATCACTTCAGAGATTCAGGAAACACTTGAACTGGTTATTTTAGTAATCTCTTCAAACAGTTTGAGGAGTTTGATATATGCTCCATTAACTCCCACTGTGACGATGTCAAATTGTTCAAAGATTCGTGGTCTGTTATGTACAAAGAGAGCTCGTTTTTGTTCTAGTAATCGCTCCATTAAATAATAAGTAGAATTCCAGTGTGTGATAGCATCTTGTACTAACTAGTTGGTGGTTCGGCAAGTTTAGTTCTTGGCGAATGGATTTCAGCTTTTGTTATGCTACGCCAGAGTGCTTAAAATGGGTAATAATTCGTCTCGCAGCAGCTACCATTTCTAGTACCTTCGTTTGGGACTTCAGCGATTCCTCAACAGCTCATTGTAGTGAATGAATAAAACACTTGGCAGAATCATAGTCTGCGACTCGTACACCTTTTGTCATATTGGCTCCACTGCCATGGACAAGTAAATAAATCTTGCTCTGAGGAATATTTCATCTTGCTGCGATAGCATTAAATTATTTTGCGATATTGTTACCAGTATGTGAGCCAGTAAACGGCTTCATCGCCAAAACATCACATTCAAGAATAAACTCGGGATCTGCAGATATACAATGCGCAGTGAAACTCAAGAAACTCTCGTTATTGTGCTGACATGCCCACATATCAGATGTCACGGATACTGCTGCTGCTCGCGAGATTCTAGTTTAAATTTTTGAGTAAATTCTGTCTTATATATCGGGAATAACTTTCTGGGTCATATAAGTGCGACCAGGTATTTTGTATTGAGGCACTGCCTTTACCATAAGACTTGCAAAGCCGACTCGTTCAACAAGTGTAAACGGTTCTGTCTAAGGCAATCAGCTCACCGATTAAATAATGATATTTTATTGATTTCGGGTCATTTATATCCCACAACAATTTCTTTTCAATTATTTTCTTTAGAGTTAACTGTTTTTGTTTTCTTGACGTACCTGGTACTACCTTGGATTCGGTAGATTCAAGAGTAGCGTTCTTTTTACTTCCACTTGCCGAAGGAGCAGCAGTTAAAGTAGCGTACTGCTCAGCATGTTTACTTTTAAGATCGTTTTTTAGGGAAGTTGTGACTATAGGCAAAAGAAAACGAATACAATAACTAAACTAACTTCATTAGAAATCTCATAATATTCCCAAATAGGCGACTTTTTATTAATTACTGGTATCATTTTGTAAAGCTTTTGGCTATAAACAGCGATATTTTTAATAATTATAATAATACAACGTGCGATCCGAAGAATGAATAAGGCGTGTAGTGAGATGATCTACTCGCAAATTAATCAAATAGTCTCTCCGCATCGTTCCCGCACAACCACACACACCGCAATCACGGTATAAAAACCTTACGGAATCAGTAGGTTCACTAAGATAAAAATTTTGTTACGTGTTTTTCGACGGGTGGTGACTGCGCATTGAACAAAATTCAGTAAACAGTGGCGTACAATTGTTGTGTTGGATCTTGCAAAAACCGCACTAACGCTTCGTACGCCTGTGCGGGCTGCACGTGGTGACAATGTGCAGTAAAAATTCTGGACACAAAGATCAAAGCCGCCGACAACAAGTGAAACTATTGATTCCGTAAAGTTCTATGCTGTGCCGCAATGAGACAGGTCTTAAGTCACGATCACGACCTGTCTCATTGCGTAACAGGTTACGACTCGTGACCTGCTACGCGCGAAATGTACAAATCTTTTACTGACTATCCGGCGGTCGAATACTCGGCTGAGGGCATGGCCGAATATTCGGTATTCGGCCAAACCACTATTCGTGGCATCTCTAGTAGCAATTGTCATCTAATCTTGATCTGGTGCAGGACAATTCGAAACATTATTTGAAGCATCATCAGGACTTGTCTTGGGATTTGGAGTAACATCTAGAATAGTGTCCAGGAAGGTAAAAAAATGATTTTAAGGGACTCTACAGGAAAGTCCGCTGGAGGAAAAAGGCAGTCAATGGTAGAGACCATCTAAGAGAAGCAGAATGGTAGAATAGTCTCCAAGTTTTGAGTGATATTTAAAGATTTTCTCTTGCAACTTCATCATCAATGCTATAGTAGATGTGCTCAAGTTTCTTTGGAACAGATCGCTGGGGGGGGGGGCAAGAACTCACGCAGCGTCAGATGATACAGATTGACAGCATTTGCCGTACAGACGGCAGAAGGAGCTATACACTGAATGCAATAATTGCCTTATGTGGGTGGTGATTATACGGTCTTCTCAAACTCCATTCGCGTCTTGGATGATAGGCACCACAGCACATTCACAGATAGTTTTTAGCCTTTGGTGCTACTTGTAGTATTAATGAAGCCTCTTGCGAGGAAACTGGACGGTTAGTTAGATAACTTTTTGCAAGGAACACCATAGGTGATTGAAAGTCCACAAGTAAGAACACTATATTTTTCTCCGCACACTAAAAACTCTATTCTCATTTTTTTAGAATCTTTCCCTATTCCACCAATAAGATGATCGGTAATAATTTGCAACATTAGAGAAATCGACAGTATCAACTTTAATTGGTACTTGCAAGTCCGGACTTCTATATATCGCCCGAAACAAACAGCGTAAAATCACGAACAGTAGAGTCTGTTTGCTTAACAAGTGTTTATTTAGTAGAGAGGTCAACTACGGCATTATTCAGTTTTTTTCAATCGTTATTTAAGGGAACCGTTACGAACCATCACAAGTTGCTGTGAAGCTACCTTAGTTTTGCAATGTGGTGTCAGGTAACAGGTTGTTCAGTAGGAATTTGGCAGACTCAGCTTCAGCTTAGTGTATCTATTATCATTTGTCACTACGGAAAGAAATATAGGCCTGTTTGTTCACAATAGTGAAGGAATTTAGTTTTACATCTTCAACAAAAGTTTCAAGATTCAAACTCCGCCTAGTTTTTGATGTAATTTGCCCTTACCATTTCCAAGTACAGATAGTCCCGTTCTCAGAGACCATATTTTTGTAAAGTAAACGAGGTAGACAAAGCGAAATTGCTCTACACCGGCCAACAATCACAATTTGTCCTGGACTGAGCTGTCTGTGATTGGGCTTTGCTTTCTTCTGAATAACCTGCGCTGTCTTCCGATCAGGCTTTGTCCTTCATCAGATTATCTACGACGGCTTCCTTTTGAGCTTTGCCTTCTACCAGGCCAGCTATATTTGTTCTCCTCTCTACTACTGATGGTCTTGTTTTTATCCCCACGACGCGCCATACAACAAAAAAATACTGGACTCCAGCAAAATCTACCTGTTACTTAGAGTACGTACCGGGTTGTCACGTTTAAGTCTCAAATGGAATATTTTGGCAAATGATGAAAAGAGAAGAAATGCAATTCAAATTCACATTAACTAAATATGTGGAACTTTCACGAAGGCGAAGCTGTTTTCCTTTAATACAATGTTCATAAATCTATTTTCGACCAGGAACTTGAACGCGTGCGTTGATATCAGTTGTGAACTTCTGAAAAGGTTCGAAACAAGGATGTACTTTTCAAGAAGAAAAAATAACACAAACATTACAGTATGAGTAACGATATCGTACCCTAAAGAAATTGCAAGCATTTTCTAGAACACAGTATAGTATAGCTGCGTTATAGTTGGATTAGTTTTTGATTTTTTAATAATGGTATGATGTCCAAAAGATGATATATCAACGAGCTTATGATAGAATCTGGGTTTCTTTGTTTTGTTGCTGATTTTGTCCTCTGATTGTTTTTTGATTGTTACACTCTTCTTCCAGAAAAAAATGTCGATGGATTTCTACTTGCAATTCCATGAAAGACTTTAAGGATTAACAAGATCATGTAAATACGTTTTCTTCGGGTTTCAAACTTTTTAGTTTTAATTTTTTAAATGCTTTAATTGAAACTATTTGGATATATCAAGAGTAATTATTAAAGTAAACAAACATATCATACATAATAGGAAAATGAGAATTCGCGTGGGAGTCAAACTCACATACCTGGTTGATCCCCACGCTTTTTCTGCGTTTCTGCTTTTTCTCTAATTATGTACGTTATGGTACGGTTATTTACTTTAATGCTTTTGTCATATTCAATATTGAGAGTAATAGACTCGGAAACAATTTAAACGATTAAACTATTTGGCTTTTAAGAGATTTTTAAAACAAGATTTTGATTAAGTTAAGTTTTTTATTAGCATATTAGAAAGTAGAATTATAAAAATGATGAGTGCAAGCATCATATAACCATACATTTATGCAGATGTAATTTTGCTATAGTAGTTTCGTTGCTGCCAATTTCTTTACAAATTTTATGTGTAGGTTTTAATAAAATCTTATTTGATTTAACATTTTTTCTTGAAAAGCTTTTAGAAGTTAGATAATCTTAACTGAAGCATTAAAAAAAATTAAAAATTCAAAAAATTAAAGAAGCCAGAAAGTTTTGAATTAAGCGCCCCGCATTTAAAACAAATTATTGCATAGAGCCAGAGAGACTTGTAATTCTTAAACAAAATTTTTTAACTTGTAAATTTACAGTTGAAATTAAAATTCTCTCAAAGTAAACTGGTAGATAACACAACCTACAAGTTGCTATTCACATATAAATATTTAAAAAAATTAAAACAAAGGTTTTTGTTTACATTTTGAAAGGAAAACTCAGTGGAAAATAAAAAATTAACTATCTAGTTTCTGAAATGGTTCACTTAAAAACTGATTCGCAGAAAACACTAAAGGAACAACAACGACGAAATGGACAAAACAAGTTTTGTAGAAATCTCCACTTCTAATTCTCTGGGGATTACTTTTCAGTAAACCAAAGTAAATTGCTGTACAATAAGATTTTAGTTTAAAAGGTGAATTCCCACTGATAGCAAGAAATCGATAAGTGGAAACTTTCAACTTAAACAAAACAAAAGAAGACAAACTTATCCGACTGGATTTCTCCATGCCGGATGATACTAAAACTTTTAAAGTCGAATCACTCAAATTTCAATGAACAGGAAACATTCACGTAGTACAAGTTTTTTTCTTATTTCGAGTTTATGAGCTATTAATAGTTGTGCATTTCAGTGGGTAACAAAACTCTTCCTTTTTTAATTTACATAAATAATTAAGCTTTCAACTACTATAAAATGAGCTTGACATTATAAAAAGTCAATAGATTTACATATGTATTCGTTGCTTGGAGCCAGTTAATTATAAATGCTGAATGTGAAACGCTTAAAGCAATTTGTAAAAATGTTAAACGGTTTTTAAGTTTAAAAAAATTTGTGTTCTTTTAAACATGCAATTTCTAGGTTAATTTTAAATTAAACCTTCTTAATAGTTCCATTTGATGGCACTCCGATCTTATATTTTAGCAAGAAGTAAGTTAGCAGAAGGGAATGAACAACTAAAGGTATCTTTAATGGAATTTCCTTTACTGTAAGAAACTTCGAGGTGAGTGTAACTTTTCAGTGCGCTTTAAAATAATGGGAGAAGCGACGCGCGAAATGAACTTAATCAACAATGCGAAGAAGCTTTACAAAATTATAGATTTATGTAGAGTGACATGCATGAAGTAGAAGTACACTGTGGCTGTTATCTAATAGGTGCATCAGTTGAAAGTTTTATTTATTTGCAAGTTCCCTAGTTGACGTTGCTTCTTTTCACTATTTCTTACTTTTAGTTGTGGATGATTATCATTTGAAAACTTTTCCTACTTGGAAATTAATTTAATGGGGTTCTTTTAAGCATATTAGTAGCAATGTCGTTATCGTCTTTGGTTTGTTACTTCTAAAGAAGTTATTATTACTATACTATACTACTAAAGCGCATCTTTTTTATTTAAGATACATGTAAAACAGCTGATACGATATAGATAAGATTTCCATATAATTTTCTCCTTGGTTAACATGAAGACGGTCTAACCTTATGGCCTTTGGTTTTTAAATTTTATACGGCTTCAATTTTCGCTTTAAGAACTTTTTGGAATACTTTTAGTATTTCTGAAAATAGATGCAACGAATTATACATTGTTGATGGCAGCATTTTCGAGACAATGAGAAATTTAAAATTTTTGTGTATATAGCAGAAAAACACAAGAAGATCGCTAAATTTCGTTATCACCAATGGATTGAAAAGTTCGTTCAGTAAGGTGCAACCCCGCCGCTCTCTCTATTAATAACCGAGATATCTCTTGACTATATCGAAAATAGGTCACACTGTACTTGCAGTAGGCAGGTCGATGTTTAACTGTGATTTTACCAAAAGCATGGCATTTCTGAACCTGCCTTTAACGCTGTGTTGGTTTCATGGTATTTTTGTAAAACGATACTGATTTTTATTGATATTTTCCGGAACTAGTTGCAATGGGTACTTCTCATAAATGTTCCTTTCTAAAAACAGATATAATGTCTTCTGCCACCTTGTTCTTTTAATATGTTCACTTTTGGACGATTACTTTTTTTTTTGGATTTAGACATCACCATTCGCATAAAAATACAATTGCATATTGAGGATTTGGTGTATGGTAAATAGAGACGCTCAACAACAGAATTTGGACAAAGAAGATCAAAATTCGACAGAAGACACTTCGCAAATCGGTTGCTACACTTCACTACATCAAACTAATAGATAAGTATTGTAACTGATAGGGTGCTCTTGGAGTTCAAGAATGTATGCGGGACCTTGCTTGGTCTAAATCTATACTTCTTTCTTTAAAGCTACGAGGTGTGTAAATAAAGTAATGAGTCTGATTCTTATAATTTTTTTATTCAATTAAAATGACAATTTCACATTTTATCCTTCAAAGTAATTGCCTCAGGAAGCCACACAGCGATGGAGATGATTTTTCCACTTTTCATAGCAGTCTTGGAACTCAGATACTGAAATTACCTCCAGCTGGTCGGTTACAGCAGTGTTAATATCTTTTAGTGCCTCAAAATGATCCTTTGAGGTGATTTTTTTAATCTTGGAAAGAGAAAAAAGTCACAGGAACTCAAGTCGGGGGAATAAGGGGGCTGAGGAACTACAGGGATGTCTTTACTTGCCAAAAACTCACTAATTGAAAATGCATTGCGACAAAGCGCATTGTGGTGATGCAGCACCCAGTTGTTCTTGATGTTTGGTCTCACACGCATGATCCTTTTTTGAAGAACTTCTGAGTAAAATTGTTGGTTTATCGTTTGGCATTGAGGCAGAAACTCTTTGTTAACGATTCTCTGGTTATCGGAAAAGCAAATCAGCATGGTTTGGATCTTGCCTTTTTTTGCCTTGTTGAGCTTGAAGTGTGCGATTTCTGGCCCTGGCGCAACTTTTTCGGGTCGTAGTGAAAAACCCAAGAGCCGTTACCAATAATGACACGTTCCAGAAAATGGTCAAGGTACGTGTCCCTCTTGTTATTGTTTTGTTTTATTTTTCGCAACTATTTTCGCGCAGA
>VTPC01001540.1:134487-144994 GCA_011009095.1 Ignelater luminosus
TCTCTAAACCGGTAGGCCCAATTGTTGCCACATCAAACGTTACGCTGCCAGTTTCATTAGTTTATTTACACATCTCGTATATGGTTTTTCTGTTACATACCAAAGTAATATTTATAGAAGTCGTTTTTAATAAGTAATGGAATACCTTGAAGATCCTCATCGTGAGTCATTACACCTTTGTTTAATGTATTTGTTCAACGCAAAAGAGTATGAAGTGATATCCTATCATCAACCATGCAAAGATGTAACGAAAATATAAAAAACCATAATGCGATAACACCTTTTTTGAACTTCCCGTGAAGTATAAATGTACATTTAGAAATAGCAGAGGAGAAGAATCAGTAACGGATTATATGATTACAAGGGGATAATTCCACTCCAATCAAATACTTGAGGTAACAACACTGAACTTGACTGACATAGGCAGTGATTACAGTTTAGTGTTATGCAAGATCAAGTTCAAGATACCAGCTGCAAAGAAAATGAAATCCCTAATTGTTGAAAAATTTAACATTGAATCTTGCGCAAATGAAAACAGCACAAAGATTCTGTATCAAGAGTGTCTGAAAGGAAAAGTACACAACAGGACAATACAACGATTTACAAAACAATGGGATGCATTACAAGAAAGCAGTTTAGATGTGGCTCAAGAAGCAAGAGGACATAGGAAGGTAAATATACACTATAAAAAACAAAATACCATGGTTTGTACCAGAAGTGAAAGAAATACCAATGTTTTGTAAAAGACAAAATCTCCCGAAAGCTGGAATTTGTATATTCAACAACGAAATCTAACAAATCCAAAAATAAGACGAATACACAGGAACATTGGGAGCAGCACTCAAAAGAATTAGAATTACGGAGGACAAAAGAAGATCTGGGATACGTTAAGAAAAAATAAAATGAAGATTAAGCGAGGAAACAATATCTATTCAGATTTGTGAAAACTGCTTATCAATCCCATTTTTTTTATTGAAGACAAGTGACCATTGTGTTCTTCTTGTTAGTTTTGCTATGGTGATGTAAGGTCGTGGGTGAAGCAGTTTTATTAGAAAGTGAATCCTATGTTCATTCTCTTCCCTCCGATTTAGTGCAATTAGTGATTAGCGTTGAATAAATTAGTTGATGAATCTGAAATGATTAGATTTGATTTGTGCACTAAGAACCTCTTTGAGGGAATAATAGAATTGCATCACCTTACCTTTGTGGCCTCATGTCATCTTAGGGTAATTTGTTGGGTAATTTTGGTTGTTTAATTACAGCCACATTTTACTTCTTTTATTACACATTTTTACATTATACCATTTTTAAACGTGTTACATTGCGTTTGGGATAATTGGTAACACTAAGTTATTGTTGTTATTATTACTATTTATAAAGGGGTTTCCTTTTTGTTTCGAAAGCTTACTTAGATTAACCACCAGTTGTCACCGAACTGAGTCAACCTCATTTTTTTTAACTCAGGAAGGTTCGAATCAGAGAGGAAGAGCTTGGCGCTCTTTTTAGTATTAATTTGCTTTACATATTAGATGCCGAAGGGTTTCATCATTTAGGCTGAAGCGGAAACTGTCAGTTGACTGAAGAGGACCACTTAGATCTGGGAGCCACTGGTCGCTTAACCTGAACAATTACGCTTAGCTTCAGGCGTAGCACTTTTTACAAAAATTACACGTACAATGATTAGCATCATGATTCCATTTAGCGAAGGACAACAAAGATCTATAGATGCTATATTTATCATAAGGAAACTTGCAGAAACGTATTTGCATATAATGCTCCTGTTTCATAGACCAAGTCAAAGTATTTTGAACACAAACTAAAACTAAATAATATCAAAGTTAATGGGGAAACAACGGAAGAAATTGAAATTATCACAGGTATAGTAGGGGGAGATTTTCTGAGACCATTCCTATTTAATATCATACCATTGCTAAAATATTGTATGTGACAATAAATACAGAAAAGATGAAAGGTAAGACAATGTCTAGAGAACCAATTAGATGCAAAGTAGAGATAGAGGGTAAATTAATAATTAAGTTGTAAAGTTCTATTACCTAGGCAATGAAATAAGAAGGGATAAGAATGGGGAAATAAATACATAACAAATGAAAGGAAAACCAGAATTTGCAAGACAGCGGTACGACCGATATTCACATATGCCGCAGAAACCAAGGTAAACATCACAAGGACAAAACAGACAGTAAATACTAGCAAAATCAAAATATTACGAATGATACAAGAAAAAACATTGCAGGACATAGTACGAAATGGCGAAATAATGGATGATCTTCTGATTGGTCTTCTAATACTAGTTTCTTCTTCTCATTTGGTATTTTGTCTAATTCATGTTACAATGTCTTGATATCATGTTGTTTCCGGATGGTCTTATTTTGAATTCCCTTCTCGTATTTGCCTAAATGTTTTTGTTTTTGTGGTTTACAAAATGTTTTTTGATTTGGAGCTTCTCAGCTCTTTTTTCCACAACAGATATTGGGTTTATGTGTATATAGAGGGTGTTTCATTGAGAATGTGATACAGGACAGTTACAGATGTACGTTAGGTCAAGATAACACAATTGAGCTAAACATGCCTTCTGCTATAAGACAGAAGGTATATTAGATGTATTAAACTCAGAATTTGCAGAATCCAGTCTTTGGAGACGAAGAATTGCAGTGTGAGGTAGATAAATTATGCCCGAACATTGTAAGTGGTATTTTCGCGGCTGCTTTGTTTGGAGTATCTTAACGGAAAAGGTAAACTTGTTAAAAGCCGCTAAATATTCCTGTTTCTTTAGAAAATCTGCTGTGCCAAGTGTTAAATTAGCATTTGATATACTAAATACTTTGCTGCATCACATTTTTTTCAAATCGTGTTATTCCGACTTAATAGACAGGTAGTCACCACTTAATCACTAAAATACATTGAAAAATAACTCGATAACAGATAGGCACAAGGGCACGTCCATAAAAAATATGTTGTGCTCCTGTAAAACCAGCAATGTCATTTCTAAGTTTTAAATTTAATTTAGTATATCTGTTTCTGAAATCTGCATTTAACTCTGTGGTTCAACGAATGACCATTAATTTGGAAAAACACCCTGTATATACCTACTTTACTTTCTATCCATAGCTGTTATACTCCATATACAATCAGAAGCGACAGTTGCTTTGTTGACTTAACCATACTTTCTTCTTAAATATTAAAATTTTTGTTGTTTGACTTCTATGGTTGGTGTAATTATATTTTCGTCGTTTACCACTAATCTGTAGGGTAAGTCTCCTTTGCTGTCACTATACTAGATAGTGTCTTTCCCAATGACAATAATTCTATATTAAAACTCTTTGTAGTAAGTAATTCAAAGCCAGAAACTATTCACGTGTTATGTTTGAATGCTTCCGACTTGTTTTGTTGTTAACTAATTTATTCAAACTAGTATAATTCTAAAATAGTTTGTTTACTTACTGAATGCAAGTAGTAAAAGTTTCAAGTTCAATAAACTTAAGTATTTTAAGGTAATATTTAATGCACATGGAGATACATAAATAATAAATAAAACATGAATATTCCTTTCGCTGGCATTAACCTGAAAATCAAATTACGTGTTAGAGAACAAATTTACTTGGCATCTAAGCGGCTTCAGTTAACCATTATAAGTACATGGCATGAAGTCTCTCATTTCTGGAGATTTTTAAAAAACTCTGTTTCTCTTTTACGCGAATCTTGTAATACTAAATACTCTCAAACTTTACAAATAAAGAAATATAAACAAAATTAATAAATTATTACGGTTTGACCTTTTTTCATGAAAACTTTGGGCTTACTTTAGAAGTTTATACAACTTCTTGGCAGTAAAATTTCGAGAAAATAAATATTTTATGGTTTACCAGGAAGTAATAAAACGAGTACTTGAGGAAAAGCTTTGAAAATGTATAATTTTTTATTGTTTTCTAAGTTGTATTTAAACCTTCTAAATTTTCTTATTAGAACAATTCCTTTTTGAAAGTGATGAAAGCAATCACTACAAACAAAACTTCAGTAATTATGTAAAACACTGTGAATTATGCATCGCATGTTTTACAGAATTAAAATCCATTAACTGTAGTTGAGGATGATAAGAATTTTCGTAAGAGCTTCGTAAATTTTCTTGAATTCATGTATTTTAGCAAAATTATACTTTTAAATACTTTTAATAATATTTTAGTCTCAAACGAATTAAAATTGTAAATTTCAGAGAATTAATAATTTCTTGCTCAAATCCGAAGCTTTGTAAGAAATTTTATTAAAACAACTTTCATTTTAAAAATCCGCAATACTTTCATATACAGAGAATGCAATTAAACTTTAAATATCTCAAGTACAATCAAAAGGTGCAAACCGCAAAAGCGGTTTGCACATTTCTCCTATAAAAAAATTTATTTTTGCAATACAGATAATGATGTAAGTGGTCTGAATTCAAGCACGTTTGCACGACTTCCCAAAGACGTCCGAGCAAGTGAAAGTGAGATGACCCGGAATTCTTGCCGTAGTGTACGTCCTTGACTACTTGAAAAGATTGCGTCTTCTTTGTTATACTGACGGCATAAATAAATTTATTGTTAAGTGTAGCGTTTAATGCCACTGCCTTTTGCGAAATGACTCATTTGAATCTTACGATTATTATTCTAGTGTAACGTTTCACACCCTCTTAATGGAATGTTCTGCAATACCATTAAGGGTTAATTTAATGATATTTGTGTCAGTGATAAATATCCATTAATACTCTCTGAATCGAGCTAGAATGCTACTTAAACTTCCTGATGATTTTGAATGATGTGATGCGAATTTTAATTTTAGGGAAAATTTAATTTAATTTTTCCCACATTTCATGCTGCAGTAAAGAGAAGGATCCAGCTTTTTTTAATTTAAAATTGGAATTTAAAGCCGAAAACCAATTTAAAAATATCGATCTGAGGGAAAAAAGTGTGCAAAAAGAAAAGTAATTATTTTTAAACAAAACTTCTCTTCGAGCTTAAATGAGGTGCACGAACGCTTTTCGATGCCGGTGTAACGAAGTTATATAACCCTCCAATTCCAAATATCTACAGTTAATTTGATTCTGTTATTGTGGCATTTTAACCTTTTCACTGTTTGATATTAGAATTGTTTTTAATTGCCTAGAGCTGCATTTTTCCCTTCCTTCCTTTTATTTTTTTAATTAACGAACAAATGAGAAACACTTTAGCTAAATTAAATTTCAAGAATTTACTAAAAGTGAATTAAATACCTGAATGTTTTATTTTATATACTAGTCCACTAATCTTTCATTTGCTATTGGGAATTGAATAGTGCTTTATTTTTCTTTTTAATAAATTTACGTTTTTATGACATTTGAACTAATTAAAAAATTAAAATTAAACAAGAAAAGTTTAAATTACATTAATTTTCAACTTCAAACGCAAAAATGTTAAAATTTCAAAACTACAGTGGTTGCTATCAGCAAAGCTTGCGGTTGACAAACTGAAACCTTCTCTTATTTTCTTCAACTTATTCCTAAAACAAATGCTATTTTTCTTTCAATTCTATCCTGAAAACATTCTTTTTAATACAACATTATTATATTATAATATTTTGCTACAACTGCAAGGAGACACACCATTAACATAAAGCGTGATCCACAAAATTTGTCTTCTCAGTTGACTATCAACGAGAAAGATAGATAATTCAGTATGTCAAATTATTATAAAATGCAGCGACATATTTCAAGGGTGTTGCTAAGTTTACTATCACTTTGAGAACTTAAAAACTGTCGCTTTTTGATCAACATGATTTTCATTCAAGAACAGAAAAATGGTAGAAAATGGTATTAATTGGAATTATTTTGTTCTGGATGGATTTCCAGTATTGACAGAATAACGTAAGTCTGCATCTTGTAACGGGAAGATGCTCAAAAGTATGCACAAGTCCCGTCCAGACCAATGGTAGATGTTAAATCCCGTAGCTCATGCGGCAGATGGGGTGGATTCTCAAATGAGCTTACCTAATCTCGCAAAGAGAAGCTCACTGATTTCCAAAACTCTTATTAAACTAATAGATGTTCACAAAAGAGGGCGCCAGCAGTCGTACATCGAAGGGTTCTGATGGTCGGTCACGCGACTACTCGTGAATCCGACACCCTGTATATAGGCTTCTTGCGAAACCTCACCCTGTGTGAAACTTACCTCGTGAAAGCTTTATTAAAACTCGCTTCAACGTTTCACGATTGAGACTCAACACGAAATAAAAAAACTGTATAAACACGTGATTTGTCTTAATCAATTTTGACAAGGAAGTCCTCTGAAGACCTCCTTCTTTTTAACAAAAAGAGATCCAAGAAAGAAATACCAGTTTAATATTTACTTCTCTCTTAAACAAAGGTATCTGACCTTTAATTGAAATTTAGACTAAGCACCACCGTGCTTTTTAATAGCCAAACGAACAAAGTAACGAAATTAACGCTGCTTGTCTGGACCAGAGATCCACTTACAAAAAAAAAAACAAACTGTAAATAATGGATCTTTCTTACATTTATTAAAGCAATAATAAAAATAGATTAAACAAGAATATAAAAAAACAAAATAACACTACAAAAGAATGTCAATAAATGGTATGAATTGATATCTTTACTGGAGAACAAGGTTGACAAAATAATGAGAAAATAAAAGTAAAAACAAGTTATTTCGCTAAACAAAAAGAAAAGATTCTGTTACGTTAAAATTTCAAAATATGGAACAAAAGGCCAAAATTAAAATATTAAACCAGTTAAAACAAGATAAACTTGACAATGAATTTTGAAATAGGAACAAATCAATTTTATATCTAATAACAAAGAAAAACAGTAGTCAAAAGTTATTAATTATGTTGCAATAAGTTAACAAACACCAGCTAAAATTACCTGGGAACGTTACGTTACTCGTAAATATTATAATTCAATGAGAAGATACGAAACTAATCTTGCCTAAGCAAGGTTTTCGTATGGAATATTCCACAAATTCCACGTCCTCCTAGTCTTTTATCAAATGAAACAATCATTAAAACTCAAATAACAAAACAAAACAGGTCTTTCTTACTATAACGGCAATGTTTCTTCCAGGTGATATGTGCAGGCCTCTTATTCCCATTGACAGCAGCTCATTCACGTTCCACCAATGTTCAAGGGAACTTAAGTTTCAAAAAAACAATCACTTTTATTAACGTTGACCAAGAAACACAAGAACAAAATCCAAGTGTTTATACACAAACTTTAAAAATAACTAAAACCCTTTGAGTCTCAAACGCTCTTTAAGTTTACTTAGTCCATTCGGATCACGGAGCTTCCAAGATGTAAAACACAGATCGACGCTTTACGGGGCGGGAAGTTTCTGTTCTCGACAGACCCTTTAACGTTGCACCAACGGGACCAAAATTGTTGCGTTTCTACCCTCTACAATTTTTATTTCCTGGGAAATACCAGCGTAACTGTAATTGAAGCAAAAACGCCTCCACAATAACAAAGCTTTCAAAGCACTGCTTTTCGGTAAACAAACCGGCTTTCTTCCGTGAATAACACGACAAAGACCCGACGAAATAGAATTTCTCGAGTCCGATCTCTCTTTGGCTAAGAGAGCCGCTTAAATAGAATTGGGTTTGCAACCATTTGAGGATTTGTAGGGGTGACGCCGAAAATTATCCCCGTACGTTGGTTCGAGTACGCAGCTGTTACCGTACTGCCTATTCTCTCTGTGTCCTGTGGCGCAATGTGTACTTACTGGAGTGGGGTTGAAAAGTCAGATGCACGCCCTAACAGGTTAAAAATGCAAAGAATCTTATGGGACACCCATTTCGTAGATTTACCAGCTTAAATCTGACTCAACGGAGACCGGGTGACTTTAGCATTCGCGACTAAGGTTCCAGGAAAATAGCAAAAGGCACGTCTACCGGAGCCCAGAAGTCGAGACCACAAAGTTATCAATTCTTTAGAATAACATTGTAACAAACATTCGTTTACAGAATGAAATAATTTAAATGTTACGCGTCAGGAAAACAAATACCTGAACGAAATTGAAAGACGGGCGGATTTAGTGCGAATTTGAAAATAACATTACAATCTAAGTCATACTTTTATCAGTAGTCAAAATGAATAACATTTCATTTGAACTACAGTGATTTATTGGACATTGGAACTACCAAACCGAGGAGAGAAATTTTATGGATCACTAGTTACTGTATACAAATAGTATGTCACTGTATTATTGAATTATAACTTGCAAATCCTTTAATTTTCAGTTATTGTTTCCAACTCATTTATTTATTATTATACTTTCTATGATTAGTAACCTACAATTATTAATTTGTCAGCTTGTTGGATCTGTATAAATCCCTTTAATAATAATAATAATAAAAATAAAGCTGTAGAAATTTAATTTTTGCATCTTGTTAAGATCTTTATATTTACAACGTCAAATGTGTGTTTCCGCAATAATTATTTCAAGTTGGGTAGCGTGGTGACCTCTATTAAGGAATAGGGTTGTGGAGAGTAGTTGCTTTTGCGGAGTAGCAATCTGCATAATTTACTTACTGTATAAGTCGCATCTGCGCGCATGGCGAGTAGATCAGGGCGTGTCCGACGCCATTAAGGGCAGTAAGGTTCTGGGCATTGAATAGGAGGGTTGCGAGGCGTTTTCCATAGAGTTTAGTCTTGGTGGTCTATTAAGTTTATCATTTCCGTAGAGTGCATTTTAAGTATATCAGCGTAGAGCTGGATCTCGAAAAGAGGCCACCTTTTTGAACACATTGTTTGGAAGCTGGAAGCTTACGCTTTTGAAGCGGATAATTTATAGTGGAATTCGTCATCATTTTGACCCCTTACCGCTGCGTGGACACAGCCAGTCTTCGGTGTTTTCTGTAAATGAATTTGCAGTTGTCCATGTGAACAAAAGTTTGAATTTGTCGCAGCTATCAAAAAGTTAGTTAAACACCAATTATAGCAGTGTTTACGTTTGTTTGACTTAAATAAACAAAGTGCATTCAAAGCTTGTCCAGTAGAAAAACAATGAGATTTTCCTTGACGTTAATGTAAATATATAACGACTATTTTTAGTATAAAGCTTCCTTCTAGTTCACCATTTGTCTCAACGAACAATGAATTTATAATTCGGTAGAGTCAAATTTGGAATTTGTAATGTGGACAAGTTTTATTTTAACCATAACTATTTTGCTTGTCTTTAATCTATACGTATGAAAGAATTTATTGTCGAGTCTTGTTAAATGAAATTAGATATTATAAATATGTTAAATACAGCCGTAAGCTAATAATAGGACGTTGATGGGGTCCACGTACTGTACTTGCGTTCAGGGATTCCCCTCAAGTGTCGCTGTTCAGAATTCCGCGCAGTAGAATTTAAAATATCATTGACGTCGTTTTATAAGTTTTATGTATTTTGTGTGATCACTTGTTTATTTGCTTTGTTTTCTGTTTTTGTTTTGTACGTAACGTTTATTTAATTTTTTTATTTTATAATAGATTTGCTGTTTGAAAAGACAGCCTCTTTATAGTACTTGTATGCACTGGTTTAAGTGGAAATATTGAAGTCACCCAAACACTTTATTATCTTGATTCAGTTATATTAAATTTAACTAGTAAAGAATATATTGGGTGATTCAAAAGACCTTGATATACTGCGTGATCCAAAAAACCCCTGCACAGGGCGGCTTAACGCCTTGAGTAAGTTTTTGTTTTAGAAAGCTCAAGTAAGTATTTGTAAAGCTGTCGCCGATCTTGTTATCTGGCTGAATCCATAGTGGCACCTTCAATTAGTACCAATTTTGAGCTTTTCTAGTGGTAAGTAAGCATTTCGAACCTAACCGTCTTCGACTGTTTGCTAGCCTGGGTATCATTGAACTTAGTTCTTCGTGCCTTTTAGTCCCTGATTATAAGTCTGTATCTTAAAGTTTATTTTGGCACGTAACAATCTCAATTAACAATGCCGTATGTAGATCTAAATTAAACTTTGTAAGGTAAACCGCCTTGCGGCGCCATTCTACGGCCAGAGTCTTCTTGATTCTGAATATATGGTTCTTCGAACCGGATTCGTCCCCGGCAAGGCAGGGGAGTCGCTCGTGGACTCGTGGACTTGTACGTATATTAACTGGAACACAGTTAGTGTAATGTGGACGTGACATCCCATAGTCTTTAGACGATGCAGGTTGACACCTTCTCTAGGTGTCTTTCAAGTGAACTTGTGACCCTTCCGTTAGGCGGATTCTCAATAGTTTTACTTACTCCAGGTCTACTTATTCTTTTTATTTGTGACACTTCCGTCTGGTGGACTCTCGATGCTTCTAATTTTTTCAGTGCTCCATGTTGGAACATATTCTTTGTTTATCGTTTTCTTGATCGTCTTGTTTTTGGAGTTTTGTTCGATGGATCACCCACAGTGATTAATTGTAGTTTGTTGTAAGTTCGATGAAACATCCTCTTCCTAAATGAGAAGCATTTGCTGAATTTTTGTGG
>VTPC01001540.1:148208-166499 GCA_011009095.1 Ignelater luminosus
TTCATAGTTTCTTCGAAAAAGTGAACAGAGAATGAATTCCGATGTGTGTACGTGCACAGTTCTTTCGAGAAAGCTGCGATTGATGTCTCAGGACATGTGTAACACCCACGTCTGAGAGCAGTCTAGTTGAACCTGGTACGACTGCAAAGTAACGCGATGTAATCTTTAAAAATTACTAAAGAATGTTCTCTTATTTTGCTACAGTAAGTCTCTTGTTTTGGAATTACCTGATTACTGTGTTTCATGAGATCGATACGATAGAAGCTCAAATCTTGAGAGTATTTGAAAGGATCTCCGTGATGGTCGGTGAGCCAACTTTAGGCTAGTAGACTGGGACCGCTTGAAAAGTTAATTTCTTTATAATTTGACAATTTTGACAGTTTAAACCAATCAAGCAGTCTGAAGTTAGCTTATAGACCGTCGCTGATTGCGTGTTGTCCAAATTTTAAAAAGTAAAGTTTTTCTACAATTTAGTTTTTTGCTTTTGTATTTGAATAGATTGGGAGCACTGATTAAAAAGTCACCTAATTTAAAATGCAAAAACAAACAAACTTTAGTTCACTCCAAAGAGGCTGTTTTAGATAGTACATGACTTTTAGGATCCCCACCATGATCTAATCTAGCCGCACGCTCTGTCAGTACGGTATTAATTATCAACCTTTTGCAGTTTTTGTTTATCGTTTTACTTATGTACACTATCGCCCTCTATAGTTGTACGTTGTTTTTCTATCCTGGTGATGTTAAATATTCAGAAATTCAGAAATTTTTTTGTAAGTTTTTGCCTGTTGGTAATAATTGATGGATGAGAACTGACGTAGTATTACCCCTTAATAATTGTTGATTCCTTCAAGTTTGTTTTTGCTGTTTATATAGAGTTCACTGACTGAGCATTTTATGAATTAAAGGAATTATTGATTTTATAAATTATATAATTCTTAAACACAAACAAACCCATAATATAGAGTTTCCATGTTGTGGATGAATTATTTATTAATCCATAAAACATTAAATTATTTTTCCAATACCGATATTACTGACCAAACTTTTTTTGTATGTATGTGAATAATAACAAATTTTGAAACAAAAATGATTCTGCCTTCTAAAACATAAAGTTTTATTACGAACAAATTTGCTGCCCTTTCAGCTACCCATGCCGCTTGCACACAAAGTTTAACGATCGCCATTTTTTAGTATTACTGCTTCCAATTCTCCGGAATATTTCAATTCGGTTTCATTCAAAATAAACCGTTCCGTTCCGGTTAAATGTAACACACCGGATGTTTCCCTTAGCACTTTTGACCAGCTTTTTTCGTTTTCTGCTTCATTTTTAACTTCGCTTTGTGAATTTGATTTCCCTTTTTTATCTTTAAAAATGCATTAACCTAGAAATCTCTTGGATAGATAACTTATACGATCATTTTGCCATATAGGAAAATAAAGGGGAAAATGTCATTTCTGAAGTTTATGCTAGACATCAGGAGGGTATTGCCGCCCGTGTTATGAAAACCGCGTAAAATAAATCATAAAACTTTCCATGAGTCATTGGCTCTCTTTATTATCGTAGCATTCTAGATACATTAAGGTGAAAATTCTTAAAAAAAAAACTACTCCAGTGAAAGTTTCTACATCTTATAATTATGCTTAATATGCTAATGATAGGTTCAATTTGAAGATAAACAGTGAATGGTTTAGACTATACAAAACCGCATTCACTCAACATGTAATTAGCGCTTGTTGAAAGAAAAAAGAATTTTTCTAACTGTTTTTTATCTTTCTCCCTGTTGAAGTGAGGATTGCTATGTAATTATTTAGAATCTTAGGACAGCAAGAATGGAAGATACAAAGTACTGATTAAATAAAAATGATCACCATGTAAAGGGCTCATTTGCTCAGGGTTCATTCTTATCTCACTCGTTTACTCTCCACTGGCTGGGTTACTGTTCATAGTAACTTTACGTACTATGAGATCGTTAGGATTCTCGCACAAACGCACCCTCTTAACTCTGGGGTTAAATAACTTCTTCGTTGATCTTTATTTTCCAGTAGTAGACCTAATCGAAAAAGTCAAGAGGGAATTTTTTCCTTCTTACTATCAAGTAGACACTTATTTTACTGTCAAATCTTATTAAAAGCTTGAAACACGTTTGGCGTGTTCAATGTAGTTCAAGATCAAGTAGTAACCTAATTTTTTTTGAATGAGGTGCTTAAACCGGTAAAGCAACCTTTAGTTTGTTTTCGTTTTTTTAATTTGATAAAAAAGCATGTTTTACAATTAATGAGAATTTATGAATAAACGACTTTAATAATATAGGCACTACCAGTTTTTTTTCATTGCAAAATAATTCCGATTGCTATCTGGTTTTGAAAACTTTCTACTGAATAAGGTACATTTTATATAAAAATTTTATATAGGTACTTCGAGATTAAATTTTTAACAAAAGCAACTTCAATAACATGGAAAAGGAGATTGAATGGAATTGAATTTAGATTCAAAAGGGATTTTCTTCAAATATAAAAGTGCGTGGTCTGTAATCTTTTAAGAAAGATTCAAAAATATGTTTTAACAGATGGGAATAGCAATACAATCTGGTTACAATTTTGTGTAGGAATTTTTTATTGTTGATATAATAAATTTTGTAGCAATCATTAATAAAAGTTGAAATTCTCAAAGGTCAACTTTTTGTTTTATGCTGCCATATTAAAAAATGTTGCTGTTGCTATATAAACTGTATTCAAATATTATTGTACATTTCGAAGTCTGGAACTTAAATTCAGAATCTCTACTACGGGCGCCAGTCGCCGAGGATTACTCGTCTTTCAATCCGGTAGCCAACTAACATAAGATTAGTTTCAGAATTTGACGGTAACGTTGAATATTTATGCACTGCATCTAAGTAAGCTTACGATATAATGCCCTAGATTTATCTATTAGGGATCTCAAGCTCTGTATATTACAAATAGAATTTACAGAATGTCGTAAACCAAGACTTGCAATGCAGTTACTTCTAGGTAGATAAGTCTTCTGGCTATAATCATGTTTTTTCACAAATGGCACGTTTGAGCGGAACGTTTGAATTCTTGTTTTTTGACTAGCTAACTGCAGACTAATAATTTAATATGGTATGTCTATACAAGCCTTAGTATTGATTTATAGATGATACGTTCATTTTCAAGAGATAATCGATATCTTTCGGCTTTAATGTGCGACCTCCACGTTAATCTTGCATCTAGATGAAGACCAAGGTATTTTACTTTCTTTTTGATTGGCATAGGGATGCTTTTTAAAGCGACCCGTGGGGATGTATTTCTTTTGACTGTGAATGTTACTTGACAGACTTTGCTAGGATTAACCAATGTTTGAGTCAATCTTGAAGGTGGTTGAGGTGATTCTGTAATTTCTGTGGAGCTCCTATTGGTTTAGGATCGGTTCTAGTTGGTATATCTGCGATCAATAGTAGGTATAGGAAAGTACCAAGGACACTTTCATGCCATACTTTTATCAAAAGCTTGCTGGATATCAAGAATATTCTTCTCTTCGAGACTATTTTGTTAAAATTTGTGGCACTGTTGGATAATGTGTTTGTCGAAACCCAAACTGAAATTCGGAAGTTAGATCGTTTATAACTACTGATTTTTCCATTTTGTTAAGGATAAGTCTTTCAAAAACTTTAGATATAATGTAAAGGAAACTTGTATCGGTCTATAGAAGCCAGTTTTAGTGGGAGGATTTTTTAGGCTTTGTTATCATAATGAGTTGTACGTATTTCTATTGCACTAGGTAGAGGCACAACCTCATGCTATTATAATATGGTGGTTGCTTTTCTGGGGATTTCGCAGTACTTTACCGACTATAAGATCATATTCAATAATGTATTGGATATGATATTATAGTTTACTATTGTTGGTACTGAAGATAAAGAGGATAATCTATTAATGGCTGAAGAACAGATAAGTGATAGATGGTTTGAGTACTTCACTGAGAAGTTGGGTGGGGACATTGAAGAAAACAGCGAGCAAAATGTGAAACAAAACGATATGATAAATATAGAAGAAAAGATATCAATAGAAGAGATTGACAGTACAATAAGGAAATTAAAAAAGGGAAAGCCGCAAGTTAGGACGAAATAAAGGCTGAAATGATAAAAAATATGAACCAACCAGGCAAGAGTATACTACACAGAATAATAAACATAGTATAGAATACTGGCAGAGTTTCAAGAGACTGGACGGTAGCTAAAAGGGAACAAAAAAATGCAGTAATTACAGACCCATCTCAATACTTACAAATTGTGTTGTATCCAAGCTATTTGAAATAATAGTGGAAACAAGGACAAGAGAGAAAATTGAACATACTTTTGAAGACAATCAGAGTGGATTTCGATCAAACAGGGGTACTATGGATATGATATTTAGCCTGAGACAACTAATTGAGAAAGCTACGAAGTATAACAGTAAAATATATGCCTGCTTTGTAGATCTTGAAAGTGCGTTTGACAGTGTGTCCAGAGATCAAATATGGAATATACTACAATGGAGAGAAGTGGATGGAAAGTTATATAATGCAATAAAAAGTTTGTATAAAATAACACGAAACGTAGAACGAACCCATAATATTTGCACAAAAGAATTTATCATCACTTACGAATAAGATAGCACGACTTGATTTACACTTCCTTGTGGCAGTTAGTATCACCATATGTTTTTTTTCTCCATTTATAGACAGATAAAATAATTGCACTGCACCATTGGGGATTCTTAGTTTATAAAGATGCATATATCTAGACATATTAATTCTTGGATTCTACCAGTTTCTTAACTACCAGACTAACATGTTTTACTGAAGAAAATCTGGAAAAAACGGTCATTATTGGTGTCAACTTTCATCTACTTTTGTAATATGAATTATAGTAGTCCTACGTCCGTGGCCAATTACTTAAGGTCTTGGCCATCAGCGAATCTGCTCATCACACCTTAATTTTTGCTAATTGTGTTTTCATTTCAGACATCTTCAGTTTCATTTCTTCTTTTATTTTCCTTTCCAGCAGTTTCTCTTCATTTTGTAATCTTTTCTCCGTTTCCATGTTATAATGTCATGTTTCTTGCTGTTTAATTGCTTGCTTGCAAGCCTAATTGGTCATTATTGAGTTTTAACACTTTCTCTTTGTAATTTCGACATACCATCTTTACTTTCCTTGTTTATTTCTTCCCTTATTTCTAATACAGTTGCTTTATGCTAGCAGTAACATTTTTTTATTCTTTTTCAATTTTCTTGCTTATCTCATCTAATTGCATTAGTTTCATTTAATTAATTTTTTCTTTTATCTAATCTTTTATTTAAATAATTTCTTCCATAATTTCATCAATTTTTTACTATTATCATCCCTTTTCATTCTTAACTATGCAGGTTCTTTTACTTTTGTTTGTTTATTATTTCTTCTCTTTCCTGAGATACCCTTACTATAACATTGATTTTTACTCGTATAAAAAATATTTCAATCTTAATTTTTAACTTTTTTTTATTGTTATTAGTATTCTCATACATCTAAGATCTTAGCAGTTAGTATAAGTTACTGTTTACTTGTTTCTATGTTTGTTTACCTGTTAATTGTTTGCGTTTAACTCTGTTATTGTTTCTTGTTTGTATTAGGTTTAAGTATGTTTATATTTTTATCAAAATTAGTTCATTCTATTTTAATCTACGTTAGATAAATTTTTGTTCTTTGTCCACACCGTTTAGATGCTTAATATCCGTGGGCTAAAAATATGTGAAGTCTAAATTTTAAAAAGCCTCGCTGTGACTACTTTACATACTCGTACATTGAATTGCAATTTTTAAGAATGTCACACGTTGGCTGCGCTATTTATATCCCGGGTCTAATTTTTAATAAGTCCCGCGTTGGGCGCCAATTATATACGGTGGTGCTGCATTGTATACATGATAAATGTGAAAACAATGAATGAATAATTCTTACAATGAACATTGTCTGATTGGTTTTATGCATAAACACAATCATCCTACCATACATATATTTACTCTTAGGGCAATGTGTGAACTAATGATTCATAAAAAATTGCATGTATGTGCATTCTGTATTTTGGGACTCTATAATAAATTGTGGGATTAATTTGGGACTCTAGTTCTTCTGCCTTTGCTTAATTCAATAGAAACAATCTACCTATGCGTATTACTGTAGAAAAATGGTTTTTATACTTAAAATTGGAAATCTAATTTCTTTGAGCAGATAAATTACAACTAATCAGTTCTCTTTTAATAACTCTAATTAACTTATTTGGAATTATTTTAAATTAAAACGGCACTATACTGCTCTTTCAAATGTCATCAAGGATAAACTCATCATTGCAGCGGAGTCCCTCACGGAGAAATATAAAAATCTAGAGTCGCCGCTGTAGCCAATTTGAACGTGTTGCCTTGAGGAGTGCATCTACCCTCAATTTCTCTTTATGTATAAGATGCGATGCTTGCATTCGAACGGAAAATATTTTCTACTTGGCTCCTCTTTTCCATTTGTTATAAGAGGAGTTGCACGTGGAAACAAATTGGCATTAGCCGTAAATAGACTAAAGCTTTTGGAAGCGCCAAACAACTTTAATTTTTTATGCACTCAAACTGGTATATTTGTAGCTCTTATTTAGCTAAGCAAAATCAAAAATTTGGTTTTCTCAGCTAAGAGTAACGGTGCATATACTTTTTATCTTTTTTCTAGATTCAAGGAATAGCTTGCAAAGCGAAGTGATGCTAAAACTCATATATGTATAACCTTTGGAAATAAATATTTTTTATATGTTTATTATGTTTTAACGAAATTAAATTTTTACAAAAATCCGTGCGTTACGCAATATAACACTGAACATTAGCATATCAAATCATGAATCTTTTTTTTATACAATGGAATTATTGTTCCAATTCTTAAACATACATGGTTGTTCCAAATATAAATTTTAATAATGAGAAATGAAAATCTCCCAATAAAATTTAATTATTCTATTTGCAAGAAAAAAATATGTAAATTTTTTTATGAAAAAATCTCTGCTGTTTGTTTTTAAAATTTCCTACCTAACAACCAACGTTGTTTTTATAGATGGAGCAGTTTTGTGTATAAAATATCTTTATCTAGATGCATGATTTCTGTAAACTAAAGCATAATATGAATAAAATTACATTAATTCAAACAGTGTGTCTGTTAATTGACATGATAAGTCTTTTAACATATAGATATAGACTATAACTAAGGAATAACTATTCTAACAATAAAATGGTAGTAATGTATATGCTAAAGGCAATTATGATAACCAACAATGTTATATTGAGGTACATTTATACAAAAAAGCTTCTCAAGGAATAAAAATGTAAAAAGATTTAGATGTGAGGGTTAATATGAATACTGAGGATATCGAAGATACAGTGCAATATTTCTACAGAACTGATTCAGAATGTTGCGTTGGAAGCCAGGCCTGGAAATATGAGAATGGAACAATATAATATTGGAATCAGGAAGGAATATTCCCGCGTCACTAATTTATGTTGCAAGTTCCTACATTCCTCGCTTGGCGCGTTCATATAGATAAATATATGAACGCGCCAAGTAAGGAATATCGGAATTTGTAACATAAATTAGTAACATCAAGGAAATTTTTGAGATAAACATGTGCTGCAGATGGCGACAAACTATCTATTTATGTATCAAAACGGTGTAACGGAAAAAAGCTGAAAAAGAGGCCTATTATCCGTATAAGCCAGAAATCGGAGGATGTTTGATCCCGTAGCTCGAAAGACAGTAAATAGCCCAGGTATAAGTGTTATTACCTGAACCTAAAACTTAGATTTTGACTGAATAGCCTAAAAGAAATACCAAAAGGGCGCCAGGAAACAATAGCACTAAACGATGTAATTCGTCAACCTGTCCTCACATCGATGAACACCCTGTATATACAAACTGAAAATTGTATCTCGAAATACACTCTCAACTTACCCGAAAGAGCTTACATTGGCTCCATAAATAACATAAAAAACATAAAATAATGTCACAATATACAATAAACTCCAGCAGCTCTCTCTCTTGCTCTCATTACTGAAAAAAATTTAAGGCACTTTAATGACCTTTTTGCACTTTACGTAATTTTAATTTTAACACAGGTGAGAGTGAACCATTCACATCCAAAAGGTAGCAGGAACGAAACAGTTCCATCAAAACGAAAAGTTGCGTTTTTTATTTCAACGGAAGGTTTTCCATAAACGACGATAAATTTCTACCCGACTTGCTGCAACCATACGGTCTCGCTAAAGCGGCCATTAAGTATCCTTTTGATACTAACGAAATAAAATAATGATATATGTCGGAAAAATTCCACCGCACGTGAACTCTGGCACTAATCCGGCCAAGACGGCCGTTCCGTGTTTTCCAGATCTAGCCTGCAGAAAACATACGCATTAACACAAAAAACTCAAAGGGACGAATTCACGGCGGATTAGCTGGTGTTGACAGGCAAGCCGAGGCCGGCGCCGGGCCTCACGACCTGTGTGCCGCCAACAAAAACCAAATTAGAACTCTCCGAGCAAAAATGCTATCACGTTTGACACATAAAACGATTCGGAATAACAAAGAAGCTGGTTGCACACTGTATTATCAAATAAAACACAGATGGTCAATTAAAAATGGAAAGATACCAGACGTTATTTTTCTAATTTAAAGCGACTTTTTATACAAATACACAGCAAGCATTTTTTCCGGCGGCAGAACTTGAATGTGAACAAGAATTCCTCGAATTGATAATAACAGAAAAATATACTAAAGATCCATAAAAAGTCTCGAACTAAAATAAAGCACGTTTCGACGATAAAACGACAGGAATTACATATCAAATTTCATAAATGAAGCCTAAATAAAACGAAGAAATGATTTAATCGACAACGAAAGAAACATAAAACGATTTGTTTAATGCATTTTAATTTTTAGCATGATATCGTGAAACGAAACTTAAATTTAAAGCTTGAATTGTACCCAGAGATTCATTGAGTTCACAAAAAAAGATAGATTTATACGTAACTTCCATTGACATGCAAAATAACGTCACGACTGGCTAATCCACAACCTCTACTAAGCAATTGAAAACGTAAATTTTAATTCGAGCTTCTCAGCGTGCCTTCTTTCAAATTATCACATTCACTACAACATGCAATTTTGCTTCGTATGCCGAAGAAAAGCGATAATGGACAGTAAGTGTATTATTATTATTAACAAAATGCATTTGAAAAACCCAGAAGCTAAGAAATCTTGATTGGCAACGGTTAGACAATTGAAAGTGTAAAGTAAATAAAGTGCTGTTTGAACAGTTATCAACACAAATGTGATCTTTCACAGCTTATTTTATTAATGACACAAACTAGAGTCTTTAAATCTTACATTCTAGTTAACTTTAAAATACTAAGTTGATGAAGTGAAGTTCATTAACAATTCAATGAGTTGATGCTTTCGGAAAAATGTATCCTTACATGTGGATATTGTAATTCTTATAACTTACAGTTGTGGTTTTATTTAAAATTGTACAAATTGAAGAGGAAGAATAAAGAGGTCACGAATCAGACGGTATGGTTGGTTCAATTACTTACGGATTTTCTTGCTGATCAATGAAGTTTACTGATCGAAAAAGTTGATAGACATACTGAAGTCATCAATTTGATTGAACTAAACAAATTATAGGATAAAAGAATTATTATCGATAACTATGATAAATCAGTTGATTTTTAGAGCAAAATTCGTTATTGTCAATTTCCTTGTTTGCCCGAGTGATAACTGTAATTTTGTTTTATTGAATTTTTAAACTTCATTTTTCTGAAAAAGGACATCAAGTTACAAATAGTCTACGTGCCTTTCTACATGTTTCATAAAATTGCAAAACGGAAAAAAAGTAAATCATTTGTGCCGTTACGTGCCAGAATAAAAATTATGCGTATTTATTGGAAATAATATGGAACTGACAGCAATAAATACTCCCCGTATTGAACATTGAACTGAAATAAAATCTAGTTAGCGGTATTGCGGTATCATCACCAACATTATGTAGTCTGTAAAATATCATCGTTTAAAGTCATTTACGACGTTTTTTATTGTGTTCTGAAATGAAAGCAAATTCATGTAATGTAGCTCCACAATTTAATTTTAATATCCGGATTTTGTTCGGAAAAAGCTTTTAGAGGTTAATTTCATTTTATCCATTTTATCTAATGATGAATATAAATTACGCAACGAGAAGTTAAATATTTTGTTGTTTCCTGTCTGATTAAAAGAATTAGCTAAATTATTTTCTTCCCTTTGAACAAAAGACTTAATTACAATCGCAAAGGTAAGTGCTTTAATATCGTGCATAAGATCTGTTGCATAATCTATTGTTCGGTAAAGTGATGTAAGTTAATCGCGACAAAATGAAATCCTCGTTGTTCATTATATTTTAATTCAACAATTTTAAAAAATGATTTTAGAATCTATAATCAAACTTATATAAATATTTGTGATTTGTTTCACTGTTTGCATAGAAATTACCCACTCATTTCTGAAACTTTATAGATTATTAAAATCCAATACAGCGTTACTGTAATCTGTAAGCTTCAATAAACTTGCTTGTGTATGAGGTAATTATTATGCAATCGCCTATCGATTTTCCGCTTCAATATAATAAACTGGAACAATTGTGAATTAAGCATTAAGCATTTATAAATTGAAGTTTGGGTTTTATGCAAACAAAATGCGTTATACCGAACTACTGAATATTGATATTACATTAAAAAGCTAGCCCGTTCAAAAGTAATTTATGTAAATTGAAATTTATCGAGTTTTTTCTTGCTTGTTTTGTGACGTGCATTGTTTGCCCAATTTTAAATTGTGGAATTTCATTTTGATGTGAAAATATTCTAAACGGGTTCATAATACACATCTAAATTGTATTATTACTCATTTGAATTCTTTCGTAGGAGTTTCTTTCTAAAATAAAGGCAGAGCTAAATTGCCTTAACATATTTATTTCTTTAGATTCACTACTTCAGAGAATAAGTATCAGTTCATATTTTTTGCGAGATTTCAATTCATAACTGAACATTTGGAAATGCAAAATACTTTTATTGGTAAAGTAAAACACAGCTCTACATGTAAGTTTTTTGTTCTAATACTACTCAAAAACTTCGAAAACTGTTGGACTTTGCAGGGCTTCTTTTTATCAAAAGATTCCTGCTATATAAAACTTTCATTGCTTATAGGAAAAAATCTCCCATGTTCTAACGGGGTACAAATATACACAGTAATTCCTTTCTATAAATTTTATTTAAAACGCAATCGAAATCTATTACTACATTTTAGTCTCGTTCGACCGAAATGCTCTGGTGCCTTCATTCCGAATGCCTTTTAATTGCAACCTCAAAGAAGTTTTTCGGTTACTTGTTACATTGTCATTATGTTTGAATCCCTTACCTTCTAAAAATTCCTTCAAGTGGTCCAAATACGTTGTGATCGGGAGCAGCTAAATCGTGACTGTATGGTGGATGAGACATACCGTCCCATTTGACAGTTGCCATCGTTTACAGCAGTATGACGACACGCATGAATTTGAAAGAAACAAAGTGAAACGTGACTTTACCATTTGTTTGTTTATTTAACGATCCGTCCTAACAATTTCACTAATTTTCGAAATGTTTTCAGGGTTAACTGAAATTCTTGATCGCCTAGCACGAAATTCGTTTTCTGGATGCTGTTTTTCCTCCTCAAAATGATTTTGTCCAATCGTACTCTTGTTTGTAACAAATACTTATTTCTGATAATGATCCGTTGCGTAGAACTTTATTTAGACATTGCAACAGTGACAGAACGATATCCTCGTATACAATGGCGAGTGTAATTAATATAATCAGAAATCAAAGAGAATGAAATTACTCTTTGCACATTATGGGCAGTTTTCCTTTCAGAAAAAAGGATTGAGCTATTTTCCTACAGAATGGTCTACAATAAATTCTAGCATATACTCTATGTTATGCAAAAGAAAATTTGCAATTTTCTCGCCTACCAAATTTGGCAAGTTGCTTTCAGATATCAACTTTAATGAGGATGACACATTAATATGTACTTGAAAACAATTTTTGACTTCATTTTGATTTTTCTATTTTAGGATGTTTTTGGTTCACTTATTTCAAGTCGCAGGAGCGAATATGTCAAAATTAACTGCCGCCTGGTGGATCTTTCTCTGCAACTGCTGTGTAGTCGACCACATCATAATACCAAGACGTAAGTTTTGGTAAGTTAGCGGTGTGTAGAAACGATTCTGAAATCAAGTCATCTCGGCTTTTATGTTCACACTACAACTCTTACCTTCTGTACTCTCTGAATTGCAGCTAATGTAAAGAATTGTTGTTGCAAATCAAGCAGCCGAGTAACTATCTGGAGATGCTTTACGGTAATGATCTGCAATTTTCTTTATGTTATCGAGCTTTTACATCATACTATTAGGGTGCTTTCAGACGAGCGGTTTTTGTACCGCGCAGCACTACATTTGCGGCGGCAGATCTTAAAACGTGTTCACATAAACAAATTATTTTCGGTTGTTTTGATGTTAGTTATCAATTTTTCGTACAAACTCCAGTGGTAGACAACCGTGTAATAATTCCACTTGATGGAATTTGTACGGAAAATTGATAACTAACATCAAAACAACCAAAAATAATTTGCTTATGTGAACACGTTTAGTGCCGCGCGGTAAACAACGGCTCGTCTGAGAGCACCCTTACTGAGTAACTTACGATTAACTTCACCACAAAGTCTTTGCATGAGTCGATTCAAGACTGAAACTAAACTAAAATAAACTCGATGGAGCTGGAAAAAACGGAAGTTGCTTTTAGAATTATAGTTTAACAATAGACTGGAGTTGCGTCAATCTTTTCTATTCTATCTAAGGGGTATCTAAAGCAAAATTTCCCTACTCTGGCTTCTTGATCTTCAAAAGAGTGGTGTTTTCAAGAGAGAAGTCGGGTTGCCTTACGTCTAATTTTCTTTTGCTTGAAGTACATATTGGGCAACAAAGTTGAATTGAGATGCATTCTAGTTAAAGAGTAGGAATGTGATCAACAGCCTAGAACATCATGCTAACCTAATTGTTTCGCACACAGTGACATGAAGAAAATTAAAAATTGCAAACACTTGCCATATAATTATGAAGACACAAGAGCTTTTATCCATCTAACCAAATGTTTCATAGATTGTTTAGAATGAGAGACATCTTCTTGTGATTCTCGTCGCTAGGACTTTGCTAGTGGATTCTAAATAAAGAATGTTGCACCAAAATAGCTAAATCATCAAAAATCGAAGATCTCAACTTGATTTGAATCTGTCGTTCTTTACTAAGTAATCTATTTAGGATCTGTTACATTGTTTGAGCCGAGTCAACATTGTGGTTACTCATAGGACCTTGAAAAGAACGGCTCAAAGAATTTAAGCTGCTTGACACACAGATTAGCCTTAAAGACCTCTAAAGCCCTTTTGGCAAAAATATTCAATTTGCTTGGAAACTTCGGCCAGATTCGGGCCTAACAAATTTAAGCTTTAGCTTTACGATTATTTTCGTGCAGTTTTGCTAACCTTGAAATTTGTTCAACAGTCTCAATTTTCTGCTCTTCGTTTTAATGGTAAAACTAACTATAAACAGCATTTGGTTTCGAAGTAAGTTTAATGAAAAATAAATTGCTGGTTCACCTATCCGGTTTGGAAAGCTCGCTACTGACCGAAAACCCGAAATATTTTAACGCTAAGCTATGCTTGGTTTAATCCAAACTCTAGAGGAAGCCGCATTTTTATATTGCCTGGTCATTATTTGTTTCTTTTTCCATCCACAGAAATAGTGCAGGTTATTCACCGCACAAGAACGACTAATCAAAACGGCAACATTTGGTTAATCAAAGGGACGGCATTTTTTGGAGTTTGAAGATTTTCCATGAGCGCCCGCGGAAAACAAAACACACGGTTTTCTTAAAATTGTCATTTTCTTAAAAACCTATATTTTGTTACTTTTGAATACCCAAAACTGTTTCAGCTAAAACTAAATTTAAATAATAAAAACACGATTTCAAGATTAAACAAAAACTAATAAATAAAACACGAATAAATTAGCAAGTAAATTTGTTAAATTAGAGATTTATCGCTTAAAATAGCAACCAGTGTCAGGGTTAACACCTTTCACTTTGAAAAGAAAGAAGTTTTTTTAGTCAGGCTTACGGTTCACGGCAGGTGAATCTAATTGAACTGAATAATTAGTGTGTACATTTTATCAATTTAGCAACTTCAAACCAATAATATGCACTTTAGAACATTTTCTCTAATTTATTTTACGTAAGATAATCAACAATCCATAACTTTATGTAAATTAGTTTCCTTTCACTAGGCATGACATAATGAGAACTCTGTCTGTGGATGACCAGAAAGCGAATCTGAAGTAAAGTCATTGCAATAAAAGATTGTAAAGATCGAAACTCATTTGTCAAATGGTCTTTTATTATCCTCTACTTTCCAGTAACATAAAAAAAAGATTTATCGAGGATAAAGCAAATTGTTTACTGCATTTCCGTCAGTTAGATGGAAAGTAGTAGGTTTTATTTATTTTTTTTTTATTTTAATAAACCTAAGAAAATGCATAAGGATGTTGTAAGTAATGTTTTTAATTTCTAATAATTTCCTTTTGGTGTTCAAATTTAATTATTCCTTATGGAAATGAAAGGATAATAACTACTTACGGATGAGATCTCTAACAATCTTAATTTGAATCGACAAAAATAAGAAAGAGCAACTCGCAAATAGCAAAACCCTTTCAACTTACTTTTACTTAATGCAAAAAGATTAAGATACTTGAAAACTTTTCACAACGATTGTACTTTTAAGTTAATTAAGCTTTTAAAAGTTAGAACTGAAGCAATATTCAATGTAATATAATACAGTCCAGCTCCCTATCTACTTCATAATACCGAACCCGGTTGTTTTCAGCGCAGACATGGAAGCTTTGTCCTAAGATCCCTGTATAACATTTTCCTTCATTAAGATTGATGTTAGCTCTTACTAAACAAGATTCACGGAAAAAAATGTGTTTTTCATTTTTTTTTCTCTTTTAGGCAGATACTGTTTTGCTTACATAAAGTGTTGTTTACGACATTACAAAACAGTAAATTAATTTGAAATGCTCCTTTTGATGAACATATTTTAAAATCTTGAGGTGTTGGAATCTCGAGCTAGTCTATTTGAAATTATGCACGTCATCCATGAAATGCGTTTATAATGCATTTCGCGTTTTGTAATATAGTAAGGTATACGCTCCAGTTAGCATGCTGCTAATGTGTATTATTTGGCGTACAGGAAACACAGACTTACTGTTTTGTTAATTAGTTAACTTCAGGCATTAATCTTCATTCTGATGAGATGCAATATTGTTAGTTTTTAGTTTTAAAAGTTATTTAATTGGATTGTAAAATAACTTTATGCATAATGTGTCTTTCGTAATTGAGTTATATAGAACAGTTCCAACCACAAATCTAGTTTATACTTCTTTAGTTGTTGTCAGTTTTGTAGGATCCAACTACACCTACTACGTGTGTTTTAAGATTTATGGTTGCATGAAAATTAAACTATGAAAATTGTTTCTTATTTTATTATCTTTAATTCCGCCTGGATGGTCTATCGACACATTTACAAGTTACAGCTGTGTCAGATTTATTACTTAATATAATAAGAAGTTTTCGATTGTGATTCATCTATAAAGTCTGAGAATTTTTGTATTCGACATGCCTGAGACAACACAAGAATGATTTTACATGCTTGATGCATACAAAACACCTTGTGAATAAAACTCTTTGGCAAAAATGTTTAAGCACAAATTGAATATCAGAATGAGTTGTTAATCTAACCATGGTTGAGGGCCCATCTTGATCTAGCAACTTAATAAAATTGCCTGCTTAAGAACTCGGTGGTGTACACGCAAGCAGCATAGCCCGCAGAGAATAAACTAGGGCTTCCAATCCCGCAGCCTATCTTCAATCTCGGTGTTTGCGGGACTAAAAATTTTCAATCCCACGGGATCCTGCATACAGAAATTAATAATATTTATATAAGGTAAATGAAACAATGATATAATTAACATAACTTTTATTTAAGTTTTACTATGAGCAAGAGATCAATCAAGTTGCGTTGCACTATTAATATACAGAGATCACATGCAGAAAAAATTAAAAAAATAATCGACATACAATTGAAACAAAAACCAAAATCATTTTCAACTGAATGTTGACAAAACTAATTATAATTAGTTTGGTCAGCATTCAGTTGAGAATGTTTGCGAAGAAAACATAACATGTCCAATGTGTCGTCTGCCAAACTACTGCGTATTTTAGAGGCAATATAGCCAGCAGCAGAAAAAGCCCTTTCGGCTTTCACACTAGTCGGCGGTATTCCGTTTAAAGCTGTAAATGTTAGATATTTACCCGTTGACCCTCCAGATTCATAAAGAGTCATTTCTTTTTTATAATGGACTCAAGTGTATTAGCTCGAGATGTTACCGGGCAAATTACATTAGATGCTGACGATATAGTCAACTCCAACTCCTGTTGCAACGTAAGATCGGATGGCGAAACCTCTTCGTTGTTGTTGGTTACTTGAACAGCTTGAACTACTTCTTCGTTGTCATTGTTATCATATGAATTTGAAAGGCTGAACTGCATTCTTATTACAAAGTCTTTAATTTCTTTTCGAAGTAAATTTTTTGCTGGAAGATGAAATGTTTTAAATATAAATCAGAAGTGCAGTCAAATTTGTTCGCCGTTGTGAAATACGTCGGCGCAAAGACAAAGCTAGTTCTGAAGCTAACGCTGAATGATTATCTTCCAGTTTTTTGATCATAAATTTGAGCGTAGCTTCAGCTATAATGAGATTGGCATCTTGACGGCAAAGAACTTCCACAGCAAGTTTCACCGGCTTCAGGATATTTTCCAGATTTTCTAATGCACAAAATTCATGTTCTGAAAACCTACACTCAATATTCCTACTAAGGCTCAGGTCAATTAAGGTTTTAGCAATGCACAATTTTAGTTTGTTGAATGTTTCAATCATGGTAGCCAAACTACTCCATCTTGTCTTGCAATCTCTATCTAACTCAATTTTTCTTCCGAATTCTTTTTTGACGTATTCTTGAAGCATGTCATTTTTGGTTGGCGAGCCTTTAAACAAACGTACAATTTTTCGAACCTTATTGATTATATCGTTAAAATCATATATTAATTCTCGTTCTATCTCCGAAGACGAAGATACTTCAACTATACATCTATCATCGTCAGTTATATTTAATCTGTCCCCGTCATTATTTGTTTTAGCCTCGGATTTCTCAAGTGGAACATCAATTTGTCCTTGTTGAATAGACTCGTGTTCATTTTTTTTTTTATAAATTACGTCCAATATTCCAAGTTGCCAGTCATGGGCATAGCAGAGTTGTTGGAAAGCAGGAATCAAAGTGCCGGTTTTAACCATAACCGACGCTGCGTCAGTTGTAATTGCTACAATATCTATGTCTAAATCAAGATCAAGTTCCTTCAATTGTTTTCTCAAAATTTCTACGCAAACGGTTGCTGGTATACTTCCAAAAATACGAGTTAATCCTAAATTCCAAAACAAAACACGGTCATTTGCGTAGGTATGGACGTTGATGTTAAGGTACCGCCTATTACTTGAAGACGTCCATTCGTCAAAAGTAAGCAAGAAACGGTGGTCAGTTTCTTTCAATTCCGACAATTCATAGAGAACTTTTATACGAAGAGTCATTCCGTAGTTCATGACCATCATTCGAATAGATGTTGAAGATCGAGGCAGAGAGTGACCTTTTGCTTTAAACAAGTCTCGTAAATATCTTACGAACACACTCAAGGGCAATCCGTCCTGTGCAGCCATACGTGCAACTCTTTCTTCCATTGAATTCTCATTGTTTTGAATTGGAAAATGGTCTGTGATCTTCATTCGCTTTGGCGTCGTAATTGAGGGTGGTTCTTCAGATAACATACGGGACGATGAACTTGTATTCGCACTTGACGACGACGCTGCATTTTCTAACACTTTTTTGCTTAAATCCTCTATGATACTTAGTTTTCAAATGCATGTGTAACCCTTAGTACTCGAGCGATCGCGCTCGCGAATGGTCGTGTATATGCTCTTCTCCAGTCCCGCAAGTTCCGCGAGATTCCGCGCCCGTAATCCCGCAACAAGCGGGACT
>VTPC01001540.1:176499-189842 GCA_011009095.1 Ignelater luminosus
CAGTAGGACACTAATAAGGTCTAATTTATGTCAATTTAATTACTTCATTTAGCTCATTTTGAGAATCTTTCTCGTGGTCTTATGTAATTTTTGTTTTTGTATCTTGAAAACAATCATTAAGAAGTAAAGGCCTTTTATTATTATTTACATTAGCATTTTGCTGTTTCAGAAACCACTCACAAAACAGAACTCTTGTGGAATGATTATGTGGTTGTAATGCTTGAACGCTTTGTACAATGTACAAACTTGATGAGCAATTACTTGAGTACTATTGATGAATCATCTTCGATGAAGTCCAAAATGTTTTCCTCAGCATTAAGATCCTTCAGTGATCTACCTGATTCTACTTTTTGTCTCGATTCGCAAGCCCTTCGAGTAAAACGGTAAAGTAATGGAAGAATTGTATAGGAAAAAAAAGACATTTACAGAGCTTTTACTAACTAAGGTTAACCTGTTGAAAATAATACCTAAAGTCCAAAGACACCTTGTATGTAGTAATACGGAATAAAATATGTAATAAGTCCTTCGACCTTCTAACTTTATGAACACTCTATCTAGCTAATTGTCGTTTGTCGTGTTTGTGAAATTTTCTGACCCAAAAATGGCCCATTTGGCATTGCTTTCGAGCGCGTATCAAATTTAATAATTATCATTAGGAGACATGAAATTCGGAAATTACAAGAAACCTTGGCCTCTAAATATTATAGATTTAACCAAATGATTTTACCAAAGTGATAAGTAAAGTTCAAACGTGATTTAGAAGCTAATTTAATAAAAGGTGGCGACACAACCAACGGAAAATGAGTAATTAAAAGGGTTCGAATTTGAGAAATCGAAGCAATTTGAGCTATTTTATCTAAAGAAGTTAGGAAGACCTATCAAACCTTTCGATGACTGTTGCGGTCTCTCTAACTTAATTTGAGCAACAATCGAGGTGTAAAATTAACTAAATATTAATATTGTGAACCTTGAATACCCACTTTTAATTTTAACCTCTTCTGTTTACTAAATATTAATTTGTTGAACTTTCTAAACCTTCTCACTTACAACGTTATAATTATCTAATTAAACATTGAGCTTGTTATAAGTTCATTTAATTCTCTAAAACGTAAATATTTATTAGGATATCTGCACAAGTTTATGCTACCACAGAAACACAAAACAAAAGGAGCATTCTCAGCAAAATCAATTCGACGAGGGCGAAGCGGAAAAGCGTATTAAAACGCAAAGTGACGATGTTTTCACAAAATATTTTAAAGCTAGGGGTGTGTTTCAGGAAGTGGCACTGTTTTCAGACGTGCGTTATATTACGGACTTTTGTCGCAATTTACTTTTTTTCTATACCTATTTGGTGTTTTGCCAAGAAAAATAACATTGTGCTTTTTGCTTACTTATAGTAAACCGTAAATCCTAGGCCTTGACCTTTTATTAAACTCGCAGCCTCTTTCAGCTTAATTTCCATGCTTCCGTTTCAACGACTTCCTTATGAACTTCCTTAATAAACCATAGTGTATGAAATGCTAAAGAGAGTTTATGAATGGGCAACTTAATTTTATTTCAAACATGCTGTCAAGATGATATGATAATTGGTTTTTAATGTTTAAAGAAATGTAGATATACTTTTGACATGGGTATAATTTAAAACTGGGACTTTTGTTACTATAATTATTAGTTAATTGCTAATTTTAATGTTCAGGGCAGGTAGATTTGAAACTATAGATGTCTTGATGATTTCGATTTGATTTATTTTATGATTTCTGTTTTTGAGCCTTGATCTTTAAAGAAATTGTAACTATAAACCCTCATGCTTTGTGAAAAACAATTGCGGAGTTGCCTGTTATTGTTTCGAAAGTCCTACAAACTGTGTTAGCTAAATGTCTGAAAATTGAAACAGATGCTCTGAAATTTAATTCCTGTAACAGGTTGTTTCATGCGTTAAACTCTTCGAAAGATGAGTTTATTTTTATAAGAAACTTTGCTATTTACAAATTCTGCATAATAATAATAAAACAGCAGGAAGTGGTTGCTACTGTGTATAATTGTATAACAAAATAACATAGTTTAGTTTATGTTGTGAGTGATTTCTTTCAGAATGACGAAAACACGAAATGATTTTCTTTTAAAAATGTTTCGATCAGCTAAAAATAATTTCTTTAGGTTCTTTTTATAGACACGCACATATCGGAAGTTCACTTCAACAAACTCTCATCAAACTTTTAATGACTGTAAGGCTGGTCCATTATAACTATGTAGTTCTATGTTTGACTTGCCCGTATAACATATTTAATGTTATTTACACCGCATTAATGTTTTAGTAATGCTGAGATTTTTACATACAATCACTCGGTTTTTTATACTAGGGAAAGGCCGATTAAATAACTTTTAACAAATATGAATAGTAACAAAAATAATTTTATTTCTGTGTAACTATCTGAATTTGTAACTGTATACATTTATTTATTTATATAATTTCTTTTTTTTCTAGGTAAGTTCACTTCTAATCTCCAAGACATTGGATAAGTAAGTGGTAAGTCCAAGTGTTTATAGATATAAGGGATTATGGATATTATTTCCATTCGATCCACATATCTGGCTGCTATCTACCGTGCAGATCAAACTGCTTTCCATCAAGCGTAAACTATAAATCATGACGGTGTTAACTGCTTATGTTTGATCACTAAATCTCATGGTAGTCAGCATTCGGTTGCCACATGGGAGTCTCTTAAAAAACTGTAAGTGAAGTTTGCATTACTAAAGTCCTGGTAAGTCTTGAGTTACTTACTAAAAAGTGATTCTTGAATTTTGATTTTGTAAAACTTTGAAATGTTTTCGAATTGTATATTTTTCTAGACTGAACCTAGAATTATACTTTATGCTCGACCTATTTGGTGCACTAAATACAGGAATATTTAATAGAGATGCGTACAACTGCGACAAGCACGTATATCTCTTACAAAGAGAAGTTTTCCCTTCTTAATAATCTTGTCGTTAGCTTTCTTATCCCGAATAACTCATTGTGAATCGACGATTAGAACACTTTCAGGAGCTCATACCAAATTCCATGTTTCTTTTTTTTGGCTAATTCCAGACCATCCGTTATTTAATTCCATAGCATCTTCATATATTTCAGGTACATCTCCAAGTAGATATTCCGCTAGCAATGCTTTCATTAAATTTTAATTCATTGGGAGTAAACCCATCCTCCTGTATTAGTATCCTTTGTTCAATTATGCAAGTTTCATGCGTACTGACATTCATTTTCTTAAAAAGTGAGATCACCATTTTTTGTACATTATCTGCAAATTCCAATTACTGAAAGGTGTTCATGCTTTTTTTCTGTTTGCCATTTTTCAAACCTTTTGCATGCACCCAAGACATAAGTGAAATGCGTTTTTTATGTGCAACATTTACGTATTGACCAAATACTATTTTTCATTTATGATGGCTAGCTGAGTTTTCAGATCTTATAGTCAGAGAGTTTTCTGACAAAGTTCCTTGTTCATTTGAACAAACTCATCGTTGTACTAAAGTAGATTTTGGTCCCTTTGAAATAGCTTATCTTTGCAATGGAGTAGCTCTCGGTCCTTCTGAATCTTACCTTTGTATTAGTTTCTCTGAAGAAGCTTATCTTTGCATTAAAGTTATCTTCTCACTAAAATAGCTCTTGGCTCCTCTTAAGAAGCTTATCTTTGCACTGAAGGAGCTCTTAGTTCTTCTGAAGAAACTTATTTCTGCAATGAAGTAGCACTTGGTCCCTCTGAAAAAGTTTATCTTTTCTCTTAAGAAATTTATCTTTGCTCTGAAGTAGCTTTTGGCCCCTCTGAGTAAGCTTATCTTCTCACTCAACTAGCTCTTGGTCCCTCTGAAGAAGCCTGTCTTTGCACTGAAGTAGCTCATGAAGCTGTTGAATTTTCTTCTTTTGCATCCGATCCTTTAACAGATTTTGTCTTCAGCTCATGCTGTTTCTACAAGTCATTTAGGCCCTTTTCAGTCTTGTCAAGCTGTGCTTTGTGTTGCTTCAGCAGTTTATATTTCTGCGTGTCCGAAGTCGGAAGATTTCTCATTGGCATTCATTCGTTTGCGTATGCAGACCTTCTTCTGCACGTCATCATTTTACTGATTTTTCTCCAGTTCATGCTGCTTTTGCTTTTTAGTTTTCTGATGTTATACCTTACATTGCTCCAGCAATTTATCCTTCTACTTCTCCTGAATTTCGTACTCTCTTCGCAGTTCAGATCTTTCATTTTCCAGCAACTTATACAGCTGCTGAAATTCATTCTTTTTCGTATGCAGACCTTCTTCTACATCTTATCATTTTACTGATTCTGTTTTAGTTTTTCAGATTCTTCTCAGTGTTCTCCAGCTATATCTTATGTTATTTCAGTAATCTATCTTCTTTCCTTTCTTCCCCTGCAATTCAGATTTTTCATTTTCCAGCAAATTATACAGGTGCTGTAATTTATTCCTTTGCTTAGGCAGACCTTCTTCTGTACCTCATCATTTAACTGATTCTTCTCCACTTCATGCTGCTTCAGCATTGAGATTCTTCTCAGTCTTTTAAAGTTGTGCCATATGTTCTTTCAGCAATTGAGCTATCTGCTATTCCTGAATTTTGTACTTGTTTTGCAATTTAGGTTTCTTATTCTTCATCAAATCATATCGCTGCAGTAATTTATACTTTTGCGTATACCTTGCAAATCTTTTAGTGTCTTTCGCAATGTATTCTTCTTTTCACTAGTAATTTGTGATTTTGCTCTAATTTATCCTTCATCTGTCTTAGTTGTTGTCATTGAAACATCCTTTTTTGACTGCTTGAAGAACGTTAGATATTGTTCTGCATGGATAAGAGGAACCAAAAGCTGTGCTTTAAGGATGCATGCCAATATCAAACGGCAGAAGTGGCTTACAAAGTCTGCTACCTACTCAAACAAGTTTTGTTGCAATTTAATCTTAACCATCAGTACTGATGCAATGAAGTGCTTGTTTTTATGATTTTATAACTCTTACATGGAATCTAAAAAAATTTTCCTGAGAAGTCTTCTGCATATTGTGATTTTACTCTCGTTGAATATTTCCTTGCATTTGTCTTTGTTATTTTCTTGTTGGTAGGGGTAACTAACACAATGTCTCTTGCTTTGCATTTGTTCTACGTGTTTCATTGGTGTGTTTTACTTGCATTTTAATTCTCTTTAGATTAATAGTATGTTTTCTGCTTCGCACGGGGCAACTCCAAATCTCTTCGAGTTCTTAACTCAATATTTCTGTTTGATGATTGTTACCTCTGGATTAGTACTAGTTTTTTGTATAAGATATTACTTTTGACAATAAGAGTGGAGCTACTTCAGCCAGGTTATTGAATTTAGTGGTTCACGACGCAGATCATGCTGATTCCACGTTCTTCTCCGGCGCGCGATTCTTGTTGGTTGGCCAGCAGCAAAGGTAGTCTTAAAGTCAGAAGCCTGGATGCTGTAGTGGCTTCGTTCGTAATTCGCGGGGCTGATGATGGTGATGTCGGCGATGCTGGTATAGAAGTGAACAACGTTTTTGCGGAGAACCAGTTATGTATGTATGGATGGATGTGGATCCGTGAATAGTACTACTCCGGCATTCGCCTAAGCCACTAAGGGAAACCACAGCAAAACCCTAGTGAGAGCATTTACATTTGGAATTATGCGAGATCCGGTTGAGATAACGCATGACGTCGTAGAGAACGTGCCATCGTACAATAATTCGTCGACATTACATTCTCTACTATGCTATTGTAATAATCATACTGTAAAATGAAACGTGCTCAATGAAATTGGTTTATCTCAAGGCTTCCTGAATCGCTTGTCAAAATCAACCCGCCAACCCCTTTCCCCTCTGACCCTATCAATACGTAATCAATAAAAAGAAGACACACCGAGCCGCACTGCTTTCTTTGCCTATTTTATACTCAATTGAAATGGCTTTAGAAAGATCAAACCTAGCTCTCGTGACACACCTCCACATTTATTGTCTTTGATTAATCATAGTTTTTCTCCCCAAGCACTTCTTGTCTGTTTTACGTCAACTGACCCGAGTGGCCTGGGTTATCGCTTCGTCCGGATGCCAAGCCTAACGTCTCAGAAGCCGGCAACGAGATGTATCTACATGACGAAAGGCCCGTGTAATTGTGCCGGACGAGGCATTTAGCTCCTTTGCCAAAAGCCCCGTATCCTTAGAAGCCTCATGGCTCCCTTATTACTCTGGCGCGCTGACTAGATAGACAGTCTATGGTAGGTTTGAGTTCTACAGATTAATTTTAAGATAAATAAAGGTTGGGGTCAAAGCAAAACGTGAATTTTAATCTTCTCAATTGCCAACTCATGTGCCTATTTAAAACTCAAATTTGCGTTGATGTTTTCAATTTTTCTACTTTTTTAGCGAAACGTTTTAATTCCTCCCACCATTCGTGTCTATTATTTAAACAACCTACCTCATTTATATTTGATGGCCACCTATAACCTACTTTAACTAAGTTTCTATTTCCTATTTCTCTAGTCCTCGTTTCTAGCCTACATGTAAACAGTACGTGTTCCGTGTTATCTTCTCCCTCTCCACATGTACATCCTATTTCATCCTCGTTTAATTTACCTATTTTAACTAAATAAGATCTAAAATTCCCATGTCCTGTGAGCAGCTGTACTACATCTTTGTCTAATCTCCCAATTTTTTCCATTAATTCTATATTTGGAATACACTTTTGCGTTAATCTACCTGTAGTTGCCTTTCTCCACCTATCATTTCAAAGTTCTTTTAAATTTTTTCTAATCCTACTTTTAACTAGTGATCTAGGGGCAACATTAAATATCGCTTTATTTCCTACTTCTTCAGCTGCTTGCTTAGCTAACTCATCTGCCCTTTCATTACCTATCACTCCTGCATGTGCCTTTATCCATCTAAATTGAATTCTAACATTATCTATCACTCCTATATATATTCCATGTTTCCGCCTGTAATCTAGTTGGTTGCCTCATTCCCTGTAACGCCAATAGAGCTGATCTACTATCACTATTTAAAGTACATTCCCTAAATGCAAAATTGTTATCCCTAATGTACTTTAATGCCTCTCTAATAGCTAACAGTTTACATTGAAATATTGAACACCATAATCCTAATTTGAATTTCCCATTTTTTATTTTCCTATCTTCATTATATATAACATAAGCTGAGCCTGCTCTATTATCTTCTAATTTAGATCCGTCAGTGTATATCTGAATTAAATCCTCTCTTTCCATATTACCAATAAAAAATTTAAATTTATCTATATCTGCCGGATGTCCTAATTCACCTATATCTACTCTACTTTCTATTTCTCTTTCATTTAGCCCTAATTTTTCCAGAATTCCCTCTGATCTATTCTTAAAAATTTGATTTTTCTCTACCTCTGTCTTTAAATATAAATCTATTGGCGTAGGACTAACAATGCCTCTGTTGATACTGTATTATATGCTGCTAGTGAGAGCAGGCGGCCCTGGGATGTCCCAGGCTTTCCGAATGCGAACGTCGCTCGGTATTCGCGGAGGGCTGGCGGTGATTTACCTGAAGATGAGAGGGGTGTCCAGCAAGATGTCCAACAACTTGGGAGGGAGATTTTCGATACGTCTCATTATGACAGAGTGCGGATGTTTGATTTTCTTTTTAGGTTTGCGGTGCGGAAGCGGGGTTGGGGTTCTGAAAATGTCGAGAACGTGCTCTCTGTTCTGTATTACCACCCTGCTCACAAAGCGTCCTCTTATGAATTCGAGGCGCACATCGACAGGAGGAATCCTAGCTATGTCGCAAACCTCCTTGGAATGGTGGTGGCGCTCAAAGCGGAATATCCTCCTCCAGACGGCCTTCTTCTTCTGTTGGAGTCTCTTGATTGCATATGGCGAAAGGGCTTCGAGGACAGTGAATCTATAGTCGATTATGGGCCTGAAGAATGTTTTGTAGGTGTGGATGTAGCAATGCCAAGATACTTGACAGATGGCGAAAGTTGGAAGCGTGAGGCTCAAAGTTCCAGGCGGACGTCATCAGGGTCAAACCTGGCGGTCCGGGCATAGCTGCTGTTTCGGAATAATATGAGGTTGGTTTTTCGGGGATTCGGTCTGATTCTCCACTTTCGGAACCAGGCTTCCAGGCGACTTAATTTGTACGCCAGGGTTCTCGATCCCACAGCGGAGTTTCAGGCCGTCACCCACAGCACCGAGTCGTCCGCAAATTGAGAAAGATGGGCCTCTGGTTTTTCGGGGCGCTGAATATCGTGGCAATCTATCTATCTATTTATCTATCTTTTACAATCTTTTTATTTGTTACTTATGTGTTTAACCTAAGTCTTCTTCAATCTGTTTATTGTTTTCAACCAATCTTTGAGAAAGGCTGATGCAATCTTCTTACCACTTTATTAACTACTTACGGTCTTTTATAAAGTAGCTTTATCAATAATATTATTTTACTGTAGGATAGTCTTTGGCAAAATTTTAATTTTAAGCTTAACTGTAAAGTTAGCGTGATTTATAATTTTAAAATTCTTGTTTAGATTTGCAAGAACCTACCCAACAGGTCGGGCTTGAAACACGATAAGTTCTTTAATTTTTCTAGCTTTCTAAGTTTTTAAATTCCTATTTCAGTAGAAATTTTCGTTTTAGATCAACTGCAAATTTTTAATGTAAAAGTTCACTGCATACAACGCTTTGGGTGGAGAAAATAATAGGTTGGAGCCTCACTGAAGTGGCCCTTTTTATATCTTAATATAATAAGAAACTGAATTAAGGTTTCATTTTAGGAAAATTATCGTTTAAACCAAATAAAATCAAAACTTGTAATTTTTCTAAGATTTTAACAAATTTGCAGTTAAATTTAAAATTAAATTTTTTCCAAAATTAATATCTTTGAAAATTAAAATTATTGTTAGTCGCGGTGTACTTTAATAATAAAAATATTCTGTGGAAGTTTCGTTTTGCTTTAAATTTTATGGCTTTTAGAACAGCATCTCGACGTAAGGATCGTGAACGTATTTAAAAGGTTTCATTACCTTAATTTGCACCGGTACAAAACAGTAAACCAATTAAAGGCGTTAAACTCTTGCTTTGCATTTAAGAAGATGACCGTGTGAAAGGAAACTGGAGTTTTCAGCTCATCTAATAAATCTGAAGATGCTGGAATTTAAAATACCTTGCTCACAGATGAACAAATGGAGTATCTTGACTCAATTTGTTTTGCGTAAATTTTTCTGAATAAGACAAACAGGTTTTTTTGCATCTTAAGCTACATCGTCGACGTTGCGCGTTACTCACTAAAAATAAAATTATTTAAAAATTTAAGTTTGGTATAACTTGCTCAAGATTCAGCATTTACTTTGAAAACCAAATAATATTAGTTGTAACGATTTTACTGAATTGACATGTTCATGCAACTGCTCATAAATCTAAGTTTCAAGGTTTCTAGAATCTTTTAAAAATTTAGTAAAGCACAGTGATGGAGAACGAAGATTGGACGTTTCATGACTTCGGAAAGGAGCTTAACGGAAGGTTTCTCCTTAAAAAGGATTGTATGACCATTTGTACGTTGATGTTCTGCACTTGCCGATTTTTCATGGTTTTATTGGAAAATATCGAGCAACCAATTTTTTGATGCATGCAATACTACAAGAACAAACCCAAAAGACTAAATTTCGTCATTGAACTCCATCTTCTTCAGCTAACGGAATTTACCTTACTTATGAATTTTTCATTTTTCGAATCTGTTTTATTACTTTCTAATTTAGAAATTTCTTTATTTTTAATTTTCTGACATTCATTGAGATTTTTGACGAATTTTGTCCGATTAATCTTTTATAGAATTAATCTAGCTGAGAATATTTTTATCTTGAATTATATTGAAGGAAGTTGAACAAAACTTCAATATTAAAATTGTTTAAAACTCTTTCTTCCATATTTGAAAGGTCTGTAACGAACGTATATTAACTATTCCTCTTGCAATACTTGAACGTTAATGTGTTTTAATTAAACTTTTATCTAGAAAACTACCAATAACCAATATCAAACGTTTATTATCACTTTCGCGTTTATGACTTCCAATTCAATTACGAGAAAATTTCTATCAAGAGAGTAAGGACCTAATAATAACGGGGCTCCGGAATTTTCAATAAAGGTATATTACACATCTGTATTTTATCAAGTTTATATTTCATGTTCTTTTGTTCAATTTAACTATATATGAGTTTTCAGCAATAAAATGAAAATGAAATTTACATATTCCTTTTTCCCACTGTTTTCTCTTTCAAAACCTTTTATGAAACCTTTTAAAAAATCGCACGGTTTTAAAATGCGTAATTAATCATGGCTTTGTTTATACAAATATTTATATACTATACATATAGAAATTTAGCACAAAACACTTTTGTGGGGAAAAAGGGGTCAAAACGGGGTTGTTCGAACATGATTGATCACGAAAACGAGAACTAGCTGCTTATATGTCGAGATTTTCCTGACCACACAATACTTTAAGGGTTTTTTCAGAACTTTATGGATGTTTTATTTTCCTAAAATGTTTTTTTTGTGTTTTTATACTGTTACATTTTCATTTCTTTGGCAAACAAAAATATTATTTTAAATATAAAACAATCTAATTACCTTAATTGAAGCGCTTTTAGAAACCCAATTTAAAAAAACCTAAAATCAAACATTTATCTACCAAAAAGGGAAAGAATTCAATTGAAAGTTATCAGAAAATCATGACCACCTGACGCCTTCTACGAATCACACAAATTCAATTTCGAAATATAACCGACAGTTATTATTACATCCATTCACGTTTAAGATAAGTATCGAACATAAAAAAGTTATGATCACTCGTTTAACTGTCGGAAAGTAGAGCTTTTTATGTTTGGGTAATTCGACCTATCGTTTTCGATTTTGCGGATTGGAAAAGGCGAATGCGAAAATTATGCTCCGCCATTTAAGTAAAACCCTCTTCGAGGTTACTAATTGTAATTTGCTAATAACCTCGCCATTAAGACGTAATTAACTTAAAAAGCTTTTCGATTGAATTATTTCGCCGCTTCAATGATTTAATGATTTACTAAGGGTCAATGTTTCGCGCTAACCAACGGTAATGGAAATTCTTAAGTGAAGTTTGACGTAATTTTGCATAAAAATGTTTGAGAAGATAGAGTTAAAAGTGAAAAATTTCAATTAAATCCATTCAACTTTTAGTTAAAGTTCAGATTAGAAATTTAATCGATTATATGTGCATTTGACGAGTCGTTTGGGAAGATAAAATTGGGTCAGATAATTTGTCATCCGTAAAATTAGTATGAAGAGATCGAGTGGCCAATTTTACTGTCAAATGCTTGCCTAGAGATTAAAATAACTAAAGCGTGTGTGCGCCAGTTGACATGTAATATTGACATAACAGTAATTATTTATGTTGTGCTTGTGTCACTCGTGCCGTTTAAAAAGTTAAAAAAGAACTTGTTTGGAAATACGAGTGACTCGTTTGAAATTTTTACAAATATTCGTTTCCACGATTATTGATTATGAAATCGTATTTGCTTTTGTAATCTAATAAAAGGCAGATAAAAGTTTTTAAACAAATGTATCTACAATATTTTATCGGTTCGAAGAGTATGACAAAGGTTTCCTGGATTTTGATTGCAGTTTTTGGCTATTTTACCGTCATAACAATGTCTATACTATTAATAGTATAATAGATACATCGTTTTTGTTTTGAGAGTCAAGTTCAGTGTACTACATGGTTTATCTTCGTGCTCTTATCTTTTTCTTACTACTGTCGCCTCGATAGATTTGCGTTGAAGGGCGCAAGCGCCCGGCTGCAACGCTCTTCCCACATCACGGCCCGACGGACAACTTTGTTACTTAGGAAGATGGTGGACTATTGTCATCGAGTTTTACCCTTCTCGTTCTTTCCAGGAAGTCTATTGGCTGTCTACCTACCGACCTTAGTAGGGGATGTGCCTTTATGTTTTTATCTTCCTGTCCTTAATCTTATTAAAACCCAAAAAGAAAGGTTATCAATACAAAAACAATTAAAATAGTTAATAGAAAGGAATAAAAGGAGATAAAAGAAATACGCCAGTGCACTTTGAGATATCACAACAGAAATACCTAGAGAAAACGCTTAGCTTCCTCTCTAAGAAAAAAAACTCGATATTTAAAAGGCAAAATATGACAATCGAAAATAGTTGGAATTTTCTATACTCAGCTTGTCTTGTTATTTCTTCCACTGAATTTTAATCTGATACTGTTGATATCGTATAATCAATTGTTTTTTCTAACAATCAATATTTTTTAATATAACGTACAAAGAACAAGGACTCTCTTTTAGATTTATACTGAATAGAATTCATTAAAATTAATCAAAAGCAAAGAAATCCTGAATATTCATTGAATTAATAAAAGTTTGTTCAAGAGCGAACGAACTTTTTGTTTACAGATAATTTAACAGACTTTGTGTAATGCATTGTTTTTAATCTCTGTACGAAATTGATTGTAAAATTTTATACTAATAGCAATTTTGTGCGCTCGCATCCATTTTACGTGAAGATAGGCAAAGGTCACAATCGGCACGTACATAACTGTGAGCATTGATTTAACCACAAACAACAGTTTGGGTGTACGTCAAAAGCGAAGTTTAACTTGCAAAATTTAAGTTTGGGAAATGTTTAGAATACTGAGTTATGTTTATTGATGTTTCTACGTTTCAATATTACAGCAAGAGAGAATTTTGTTGTTGTTGTGTTAAGGTTACGATTTTAATATTATATAAAATGAAACTTGAAACTGGCATGTTTATTTTGCTTGAATGTTAGCGTATGCTTTATGGCGAATGATATTGTTAATTCTAATTAGTCGAGTTGTTTTTTTGAGAGAAACTGATGTTATGATATTTACCTACTTTAATAATAAAAATATTCATTTTCTTGTTTTCATTTTTACCGTGCTTTATTTCCCGAGATTTTTATATTTTTGTATGTGTTTATTATGGCTCCATTAAACCAGAAGGTTTGGTCTGAATTAAGGAAGTTGTAGGTAATAATTAAAAACCATAACAGCAAGTGGTTTCTTGATACAAACTGATGAGTAAATAAAAGTGTTCTCTAACAACATTGAGAGTACGAAACAGCAATAACGGGCACAAGTAATTAAATCTAAAAGCAATAAAAATGTACCTACCTTGAAAAGAAAAGCTCATGAGAATGTCTTCTTGTCTTTTTTTTTGTTTGCGATGAAGGCTGCCATTTTCGTAACGATCAAGTCAGAATTGAATACCTGATTCTCGGACCCTATATTGGATGAAAAGGTTTACTTTCTTGGTTA